>KZ807535.1:312582-329658 GCA_000696205.2 Oncopeltus fasciatus | reverse complement strand
TATATATATATATATATATATATATATATATATATATATATATATATATATATATATATATATATATATATATATATATATATATATATATATATATATATATATATATATATATATATATATATATATATATATATATATATATATATATATATATATATATATATATATATATATATATATATATATATATATATATATATATATATATATATATATATATATATATATATATATATATATATATATATATATATATATATATATATATATATATATATATATATATATATATATATATATATATATATATATATATATATATATATATATATATATATATATATATATATATATATATATATATATATATATATATATATATATATATATATATATATATATATATATATATATATATATATATATATATATATATATATATATATATGAGATAAAGTTCATTACTGATAAAACCAAACTTAAATAGAGTTTGTCGTTTCGACTTGTTCTCCAGTGGAACTTTGAAAGTTTTGTTTTCATATTTCTTAAATGATAGCTTATGCTATTGAATTTAGTACTGAAAACATTGCGGGTGCGTAATTATTGGGATTTAGAGAAGATGAAACTGGGTTTTAATTTGAATTTATTGATTTTTGACGTAGTTAACTCAGCTCCAAGTAAGATTAACATGTGGAAATCGGTTTTATCAGTAAACTTTTAAATAATATTAAGTGCTTCTGTAAGAATACTCACTGTATAGAGACTAACTGATCTCAGTTATTTTTTAAATTCTGAAAATTTCTAGATGTGTTTCTAGACAATGTTTATTATAAAAGCCCGAATTGTATTTATTATTTGTTTACTTTTTCATGTAGATGACTGGACATATTGTTCACTCCCTGACAGATGTGTAAAAATGGCAAAGAGTATATAGAGACGCTGAGGGGACTCTTTATAGATAATACAGTGATTTATATCAATAAAGACTGACTTTATATATGAAAGGCTAAAGATATGAAGAATCTTTATTGAAAGGCCGGGGCAATAAATTGCAAAACCTCTCGTCTACTTCGGGACCCCTTCCTCAGCGCCCCTCTGATACTTGTCAGCAGGAACATAGGGGCGGAAACATTGTCAAGGCTTGTAACCGTTCAAGGCTTCGGCTACTGTGAGGGTGAAGCTTCCTTCATGATACGTGGCCGTCCGACTCTTGGTTATAGGATCGGATCGGACAGACCAAGTGTCTGTAGGTCTGGACAGACCAAGAGCAAAGCAGTAGAGACCTTCCCATCCCACTTGAATGGGCTACCGGCTTCCTCTTACTGGAGGAGGGGTTGGACGAAATTTCACGGCCTCACGAGACCCCCTTTTTGTTCACACCCACATTCTACTTTTATTAGTTATTGAATGCAGTTCTGTTTTTTTAATTAAAAATTGTACAATGCCGCTTATTTTGAATGTAAGTTTGGATATAATCTGGAGAGAGGTGAAATGGTGTACAGACTAGTTAAGTTATATTTTACTTCTGTTTTTTTTTTACCTTCCATTCAACCACTTAGTATCCTAAGACACCCTTAAGAGCGTAGATATCTAACCGTATCCGCCCTATTTAAAGCACTCATGTACTGGGCTATCTTTAATCTCCATGTAAATGATGGCTCAGGACGGTAATCGAACTCGTACCTTTCTTCGTTCCTCGCCGTTCCGGGAGATATCGTTGTTGGTTATAATTATTTAGTGTATGCTACTTGATTATATCCATCTTTAACTCCCCTTTACAAGTTTTGCCAGTTTCTCAGGTTTTTTTTTTGTTGTATGTTTTTTGGAGTTTGTTATGTAGCATAAATCAAAACAATAGTTGTTCTTCACAAATAACATACATCTCTATTTAATACCCTTTTTTATACATTAAAGTATTGAACTTGGCAGACATTTTATATTTATTGCGTAAATTAATAGAGCGGTGTCTTTTTCTGATCCTGTGGTAATGAATAATTTAGTTTAAGGACTTTTCTTAACCCCCGGATTTTCCAAATAATTTTATTTTATATTTGATGATGTAATTAATGTTGTATTTTGTCAGTCTTGTATATTTATGTCACTTGTTTCTGTATGCAAGAGCATACAATTTTAACTGAAATTGGAATAAAAAGGTCAAGGAAAGAGTTATTAGACTGAGACCTTGGCCTGATGAAATTAGAGAACAGAATAGAATATTTATTTCCAGAATGAAAATATACATTAGTATTTGGATACATCGCATAATAATCGAAATCTGTAAATAATACATCATTGTTATATATTATTTTTCAAAAGTTAAAAAAGTAGATAATATCGAAACAAATTAATATTACTTAAACAATTTACAATAAAAATTTATCACTTACTTATCGAAAAATGCATGAAATTACTTATATCAATAAAATATAACCATTAGCTTATTTTTTAATATACGTCGTAATTCAAGTTCAATAATTAATTGAATAACTTTATATTGCAAATATGTATTATATACATTATATATGTTCTTTTTAAAAACATTACCGGACTATCCAGAGAAGAAATTATATTTTACATCTATTAGGTTAAGTATAGCATTGGTAGAAATCTACACTGTCAACGTATTTTCAATTATCTCATTGAATCATCATATTCATCAACACGCCCTTCCTAAAAGAATTTATATTTTTATTATTTGTCAATATAAATTATTTATTTATCAATTCAAAGTCATGTGTTTGTTTCTATGCTAACAACGGATTTCCCGTCGCGAAAATCTGCCTGCTTATGACTGACGCCCTGTGATGCCAGTCTCTCCGGTAGCAGGAATTCCTGGGCGAAAAGCTACGTAACTGCGTATATCTCTGACAGGATCTGCTCTGTTTCCTACGATAGCGATCTCAGACGTCACTGAGGGCCCATCTTCCCTGGCAAGAAACAGTCACTCGATAGCCCACCTCTGATAGCGAATTAATTCGCCCCATTACAGTCTTTTTCAGGCCATCTCCCGCAAAACAGTATATTTCTAGAACCTCTCTCGCCTCCTTACTGTCTGCTTATGACTGACGCCCTGTGATGCCACTCTCTCCGGTAGCAGGAATTCCTGGGCGTAAAGCCTACTCCGACCAATAGACGTTACTGCGTGTATCTCTGACAGGATCTGCTCTGTTTCCTACGATAGCGATCTCAGACGTCACTGAGGGCCCATCTTCCCTGGCAAGAAAGAGTCACTCGATAGCCCACCGCTGATAGCGAATTACTTCGCCCCATTACAGTCTTTTTCAGGCCATCTCCCGCAAAACAGTCTATTTCTAGAACCTCTCTCGCCTCCTTACTGTCTGCTCCAAATTCAGCATCGACAAAGACGAATTATTTTAGTTCTTCTGAGAATTTCCATCAGGGTCTGTATACAATTATTAGCAAAACTCTTTCTGAGAAATTGACCTATTATAAGAATTTAAAAAATATCCGAAATATACAATCTACATAAATCTTCATGTATGCAGTCTTCATTGTTATCGCTCTTAGCCTTGACAGTTTTGCATTCGATACTTGTTGCACTTCCTATGATAAGATACGAACACAAATTACAAACAAAAAAATATCCTGAATATACAATCTATATACATCTTCATGTATGCAGTCTTCATGGTTATCGATCTTAGCCTTGAAAGTTTTGCATTCGATACTTGTTGCACTCCCCATGATAAGATACGAACACAAATTACAAACAAAAAAAAATCCTGAATATACAATCTATATACATCTTCATGTATGCATTCTTCAATGTTATCGCTCTAAGCCTTGACAGTTTTGCATTCGATACTTGTGTACTTCCCATGATAAGATACGAACACAAATTACAAACAAAAAAATATCCTGAATATACAATCTATATACATCTTCATGTATGCATTCTTCAATGTTATCGCTCTTAGCCTTGACAGTTTTGCATTCGATACTTGTGTGCTTCCCATAATAAGATACGAACACAAATTACAAACAAAAAAAATCAACAAAGACGTTGTTTTGAATGGTATTTACGAAAATATGGTACATTTCATTTTTATTAATTATCGTATGATGCTTGATCTTTATTTTGTTTAATTTCAATACCACTTCAACATATAGCCTAGTATTTTTGGATTATATTTATATTATTTACCATTGTTTTTATTGTCTCAGTTTTGGAAGTCCATATTTTAACTAAGCCGCAAATTACACCTCGGAATTTATTTTCACTGTAATTTTCCTTGTAGATTTTACGCCCACACGTCTACTCGATGCGTTTATTTCCGTCAGATTCTCATTTGTTATTGAACACATCCCTTCACCTACTTACTTTACGTCATTTCGTTATTTCCTGATTGTGTTCAAGCATTAGACAACCCACGCTTCTCTTCAACCATTTTCCTCTTGCATCATTTAATTTGTTCTCATACTTATTTAGTTATTCAGGCCTTTTTATTTTATCCCTATTATTTTTCTTTTTTTTTTTTCTTTTTAACAATGTCAAGAACAATTTTGATCGAAATGAAAATTACTTTAATAAATTGTACCATAATGACCTAGAATTTTTGGTATTAAATTTCCGTAATTAAAATACAAAATCATTATTGTAATTTTTTACAAAATTTTGTAAAGCGAGAACTTTCGTAAAGCGCAAACGTGTGCATGTTTGAGTACGCCGGCTCTTTTCGAGTTCACTACTCTCAGTGAAAGACGATTGATAACCTAGGACAGAACAGTGACTGATAGTTTCTAATGATTGACTACAAAGCCGTTACGAAGGCCTCTAATGAGTTACCTAATGAGCAATACTAATCTAATCTATATAAATTGAGTAATACCTAATCACTTTGCTGGTCTAGCCCAGAATACCAGGAAATAACAGATTTTTTTCTTTTATATTAAATATTTTGAAGTTTAATTGTTGATACTTTTATTTATTTTTTAGATCATTCCACAACTGCGGCCTAACAGAAGTTCCGTCAGAAGCACTCCGCTACCTGAATCGCCTTTTATCACTGTGAGTAAACATTAAAAAATAGCATATTTTTTGTTGGTCTGAAAGATCCTAGTTAGGACCTATTGTAAATGTAAATTATCGTGAAAAAAACATAGTACTTTATCATTAGTTCATCAATTATTTTCTTCAATATTTATTTAATATTATCCAATTTATTAATTTAATGAATGTACGTAAAACGTTGTGAGATATATATTATCATCTAATGTTATATGCTGCATTATATAAGAATATGAGTGATATAAATAAATAAATATATATATATATCGCGGTTGCGATATCTAGCAACCAAGAACAGGTGAGATAGAGAGTGCAGTGAACACACAAAAATAAAATCTCACAAGAAGCAAAATTTTCGGGGATCTTTCGCCCTTCGTCAGTGTGAAATGTTGCTCCTTATGATATTTTCTTTTTGTGTGTTCACTGCACTCTCTATCCAACCTGTTCTTGATATATATATATATATGCATACANATATATATATATATTATAACAGCAGAATGTAAAGAAATGTGCACAAAAAAAGAAAAATTATACAGAGCATTTCCAAATTTTGGGGGAGACTGTTCGCCCTTCACTCTGACGCAAGCAGCCACCCCGAAAATTTGGAAATGTACTGTATAATTTTCCCTTTTCTTGTATATTCATTACACCCTTCCTCCCTCCTGCTCTTATTTATTGTCTACATCGCAGTCACAAGTGTTTCTTTACATACAGATAAATCTGTCTGTTAATTTTTTCCAAAAGTTGTTTCTTGGGAAAAACGCGAATAGGACTATTTCTTAAATGAAAATCCGTTAATATAATACTATTTGAATTTAAATGTATATTAAAAGTGGAATCTATCAAATAAAAAAAAAATATTTTTGAAAATTAATAGCCACGATAGTACAAAATTATTATTTCCGACTAAAACATAGTAATCTATGAAAAATAATCATTAACCATTAAAAAAAAAAAACTAACACCACAACCTACATAATAATCAAAATGGAGAATTAATTATACATGTGGAATAATTAAAATTGTATATATTTTTCAAATTAGGACGGAATCCATTTTAGGCTTTAGAGTACATCAGACTAATCGTAAGCATGAGTTTTTAACTCTCATATGGATGGATGTGAAATTAATTTTTCTCAATTAAAAGTTGGGTACAATATATTTATAGATTTTGCAAATTTGAATCACGTAAAGTTATCAGTTACTCTGATTTAAAATATTTGTTCTTTCTAAATTATTTAGGGAAAAAAAGGTCGCATTCGACGCATCTATAGTACTTGTATTGTGAGTGGACACACTAAATATTTGATCATATGGAGTTTTTTGACCGTAGATATTATTATTAGATGATTTTAGTTGGGGTTCGGTCAAGGTAGATCCAAAAAAATACAAATTTAAAAAAAAAGTGTATTTTTTTTTAAAGATTATCTGTCAACGTTTCGGCTTACATTGTAAGCTATCTTCAGGGCTGCCTATCATGAATACGAGAGAGGACTTCCTTTCCCTAAGTTCACATTCCCATGACTGTCCTCTCTCGTCTTCATGATAGGCAGCCCTGAAGATGGCTTACAATGTAAGCCGAAACGTTGGCAGATAATCTTTAAAAAAATACACTTTTTTTTTAAATTTGTATTTTTTTGGATCTACCTTGACCGAACCCCAACTAAAATCATCTAATACTAAATATTTGAATTTATTAAAGAAATATTCTATTGTTATATAGTACTTTTTAAAACCTTAATTAACCTTTAAAGTTTCCACAAGTGTCCTTGAAAGTAAATAAAACGATAGGACTAAGCAAAGAGAATCTGGTCATTAATTCCGAAGGATACTTAACGCGAGTAAAGGCTAATTTAGGGAGCGTTGATAAATAATCTCCCGATTCTCTACCCATTACAAAAGTGAACCCAAACTTTCTGGGGACTTGTTGAATCGGGAAATCAAACATTCCTTTGAAGGTTGAGATAAGAGCCGATCTCTCAGGAAAGGCCTTTATTGATTCCTTCTGAAAGGTCCCACTTGGGGTCAAAGAAAGGGCTTCTTTCCAAAACAAAGGACTCTTTCCGCCTTTTGGCATGATGAATAGCCCCGAGCTCTATTATTGCTCTAAACGCTCTTAAGGACATTTACTGCAAATAATAATTTTTAGAAAAGAATGAAGATTCTTTTTAAGATGAAGATTAGAATTTAGAGGAAATATTTGTTTAAAATATATAAATATTTCCCCAATAGTATAATTGACACAAACCTTTAAACAGTTTTAAATTTTAAAATGCAGCGCATCCTTGCCCATTTTATCTACGCTTAGAATTTAGACAAGCTAGCCCCACACTTCTCACTCCCTAATTCTTTTGTCTTTCTCCTGGCTCAAACTACATACCGGACATTATCGGCCAACCAAACTAATCCTTGTCAATATCAATGCTCAATGCGACGGGGAAAGCTTTTTTTATTTTTGCTTTGGAAAATATTTACTTAGATTTTAATTCTAAATATTATTAGAGAGTTAAAATTGGTCAAAAGGACATGCAGGGATCAAAAGAAAAGAGAGAGCAGAAGAACTGGCGAGGAGCAGATTTCATTGGCCCAGAATTGTTGCATTGAAATGCCGATTCAAAACCCCAAGCCACATTGGCAATAAAAGAAGTAATATATTTTGAGGAATGTGGGAAAAAAAAAAAATAAGGCATTAAATGGTTGGATGCCTAAGGTTTGCCAGGGTTAAAAGTTTTCGGGTATGAAGAGGCAGGTTAGGAGACTTGAAGAAGCTAAAACGGGAAGAGTTGAGAACCTGCATTTGTAATTCGAAGTTTTATAAAGATGTGTAAAGGGGAGGAAGGCAATACGGTTATAGGCAGGTTACGGAGGATGCCAAGGAGAGGAGAATTGGAGGTTTAGCTTCCCGAATCCCGGTAAAAAGGGACTCCCAGCGGATAATAATAATAACGATTATTACATGTAGTATGAAGTAAGCGCTAATGACCGCTAGCAGTCGATGTGCACTATAAAAAGAGAAAAAATATATCAAGTATATCAATGCACAGCTATAATAATTAATTTCATGAAATCAGTGAACCTTACAAATTAACATACGGGCAGATATCAAACGAACCTTTAAGCAGATTTATAGTCTTATGATGTAGATAATTTAAGTTTAAAGTCATATTGTATTTATAAATCCCAGTTGAAATCATTTTCTATTTTACCAGACAGTTGAATTGAGTAGCAGACAGCGTAAGGTTTTCCTATAGGATAAGGTTATTCAATTTATGAATAAGTTTTTAATTTTTTTATTAGAACCTATAATGAACCTTGGCCTTATTATGACCGGCCACTCCAAGTAAGCAAGTAGTGTTGTATCCTAGACTTACATAGAACCCTTTATCGGGATTATGATGCAATTAAACGTAACATGAATGTATATAACTCATTTTATTGTTATCTTCTAATGCTAATGCCACTGTTGAGCAACAAATATTGGAAAGTAAAACTGTCTCTCCACGTGGTGAAAACCAATTTCAATATTTTCACATCCAGTTGGCACTGGCTTAACGCAATGGATTATAAAAATGGTTGAAAGGAAAGCTCTAAAGCCTGAATCAATTAAAGATATTTCCGGTGATGTCCTGGACAGATGGAGCGGTGCCAAGCCGATCGAGGGGGTTGGATTATGTGGGTCACATATCTCGTAGCCACCCGGTGGCCGAGATGGCCCATACCATTTTTCTCTTCTTATCAATTCGTGTATCTCAATGGAAAAGTAAATACTGAATGCGTAGTAATCATATATTGCGCAAATACAAGTAGGCGACGGAGAATGAGTTTTTAGGGGAATGGATACAGTGGTTTTTACGGCGCGTCATGACCATCCGTTCTTTTAGAGAGTATTATTTTTTTTTTCCCCTGCCTTCAATTAGCACTGTTCCAGAGGATTTATTATTTCAGTTTGTTACTATGAATCTATTTATTTAATCAGGGATGATAAATAATTGAATGGTAAAAAAATCAGTCGTGAACGCCATTTAATAAATTTTTGAAAGAATTATGCATTTTCATTAATTACAACAGCCTTCAAGTAAACCAAAAACATAATAAATTTTAAAAAATATTTATGTTGACCAAAAATTTTCTGCCTAATATCGGAGGGCAAAATAATAAACAGTCAAGTTTTTCTTGTGGGCTAAATCAATTACTTACGGATTACGAAGTCACTAAATGTATTCATAACTCATCCGTATTATTCATATCATGATATAATATAATACTTTATTTAATTATTTGATATGCAATGTTATGTGAAACAGTAGTATTCAAATATAGCTTACTCAGTTCTGTTTATTTACAAAATTATTTTTTTAAATACGTTTTTGAATATGTTTATATTAATAGGCAGTTTGTGGACTCAAAATATGTGTCAAATAAAAATTCCAAGTTGTTTTCCCCACAATATATTTATGTATGTTTGAGCGATTTCTACCTTATAAGGTCAACTTCAGTAGCTTTGGAAATGAGTAATGCTACTTCCTGGAGCAGCATCTGAGAGATTTCCAAAGCTCCTGAAGGTAAACTTCAAAGGTCAAAATCGCTCAAACTTATATAAATATATTGTGTAAGAATTCTTAGCCTAATTATTTAACAACTTTTATATTTTATTTGTTTCCTTATTGGTCGAATATATAGTAACTAGCTACTTCCTTGTGAGTGTTTGCTAGATTACCAGATAATTTTAAACTATCTATATTGAAAATGAAACTCAACTTTACAAGCTACAAGCTGACAAGCAGGGCTGAAAATTACTAAGCTGACATGTTTCAATCATATTTTCTTTTAAATTATCAATAAAAAACATTTTCAATAGTTTCTTATAACTAAAAGCGACATTACCACAAATATCGATTCGACCGGTGAGTCTCGGTCAGTGAACATCACGTTTATGTAGCTCCCTGTTATCAAATACTATTTATAGGTTGTAGGCAGCGTTATGCCCTGAAAATTATTAGACAACGAGAACTAAGTGCGCTCAACAAGTGTTTGAAGTTTCGCAGAGTTACGTCGCCGACATCACTCACCATTCAGTGAGTAAAGACAAACGTTTTATTCAACAGCCTGCTCCAAGCTGGTAGGCAGGGCTCAGACTTGTCTGTCTTATCTGTCCCCTTCCAAACTCGTCCAAAATCCTCAGAATAACCGCTCCTTTATTACTATCATACCTTCTGTAATCCTTTATTATATATCAACTCTTTCTTTCACCATGAATTCAATATCCCTTCAGACCAAGACCTCATTTCCTACTGCTTCTGCTGCCCTATTCCACAGTCAACTGCCATTCCATCGAAACCCATTTGCACAGGCCCTGTCCTCCAACTGGAATCCCTAAAACCCTCCCCGCCAGCTGAAACGAACATATCCTTGAGAATTTCTGTGAACATTAATACTCTTTAATTTTAGAGTGGTGTCACTGGAAACTTTCTCTTCTCACACATTATTTATTAATTTTTCTTGTAATGAAATTGTATTACGAAATGTTATTCTAACAGGCTCTAAACATAAATGCTATTTTTTTTAAATGCCCAGAAAAAAATAGTTTTTCAGGAAATTTAATTATTTCTAATAGGCGCAACTTTAAATTCATGATCATTTTTATTTTACTGGGGTGAAATGCACCATTATGCATCTATTTAACGCACACATACAAATGTCTCATGCCTTAGATCTGAAAAAAAATTATAGTTTCTTTAACTTTCATTAAATTTAATCCTGTTTCCTTTTTTTATTCATAAGTTACTATTTTTCTCATTCTTCCAATTTAAAATAAAAAAATATAATTTTAAATAATGAGAACTTTTTTTTAATTTGCAAAAATGTATTAATTCCTCAAAATTATGTTAAGGTTTACACAAATACTAAACTCTTATTAGCTTTTGTGTTTTTCCAACAATTTGGCCTATTCTATTTTAGTGTAAAAGAAAAACTACTTGTAAGGTGCTTTGCTGAGATTTTGAAATTATTTCGCACAGGCTTGGTTTTAAATACACTAGTTTATTAATTCGAATCTGATTTTATAAATTTAGTCTTCAAATATACTGCAAAATAAACTTCTATAGCAAATTTTTATTATAAGTGTATTTTTTAAATAACGGACTTCCATAAATACCTTCACTGAAAGGTGAAAGTCGGAGGAGCAGATTTTGAAATATATCAGAAAATGTACTTGTTATATTTATTCTACAAAATTCATTATGCAATACAAACTAAAAAAGTTTGTATGTAAATTAAATTTTAACAGGTTCTAAATTAAAGAACTATTTATTTATTTATTAAACTCCTATTAAAATAGTATCTATAATAGGTAAGTCATGTTTAATTTTTTTGTCGTAAATTTTATATCCATTTCACGATTTTTTATTATTTAAGTACAAAAGACGATTGTTATAATTTTAGGGTATATATTTTCATTTATTGCTTAGGTGTAAAATTAAATATATTCAAATTAATTCCAAAATAAGGTGTACTAACGAGTGGCAGAGGGATGAAATCCCTTGAATTATATTTAACATATACTTTCCCTCTAAACCTTCTTTCTGTTCTTCAAACAAAATCATTTACCTTTGGACTGAATATATTTATCTTATACTAATTGTTATTCATCAAATAAAGTTGGTTGGTTTTATAAATATATATTATAATAAATATTTAAAATGTAAAATAGTTCCTGCATAATAGCGTACTCACTAATAAATCTCATCCTATTACAGTTATATCTTTGCTGACACTTCTAATTGAAACCACTTATATTTTATCTCATTTTAATTCCTTCGAATTTATTAATTGTATAATTTTAAATACATTTTTCACCTTAGCTATTTGACTTATTTGAATAAATTGAAGCCTCTGAAACCTAAAAAAAGTTTCCATTTACCAGATTATATTTATCAGTACAGCCCCCTTCCGATTCCAAAAATGTTTAAATGTTTTTGAGACATCGATCTATGATTAAAAGGAAATGAAGATAATATATACAATTTGCTAAACCTATAATTTTATTTTATTTTTTAAAATAAACTATTGCCATCATTCATTCATGAATTGAATAACTTATCAGGCTTCTCCTGGTAGCCTAAATGGAAACGCACCGGCCCGGAAAACAAGAGATCCAGGTTCGAGTCCTGGCTGGGACAGTTAGATTTTTATTCTGTTCCCCTGCACTAAAAATTGTTAAAATTTACGTGGGATTAAATACCACAAAAAAATAATTTTTAGAAAAACTTTTAATATTTCTAATTTTATATGTTTGGAAAATTGCATTTATGTTGAAATGTTAAATTAATACCATTGGTATATTTTGGCTTGCTTAGGCCAGAAAAAAGATTTATCAATAAGCTACAACCCGATTCTTGATTTTGTAAAATGCTTACTCTGATCTACAGAAAGAAATGGGGCCACCCATGACATATTACAAGACTACTAGATTCAAATGTACATCCTCTTTTCCCCAAGGTTCCCAGAGGCTTCGTGATTATTAATCACTCGACAGTAGTCGGCTGATATACGGGTCCACACATTAATCTTTCTAGACCATCTCGACGACCTTGAATAAATCCCTTCGAGTAATGTCCCATGGAAAAGACGACAGTTAAAGCCTAACGATACCCAGCATCGTTACTAAAGTATAAAATATTACTTAAGCTTCTAATTAAAGCTGGCCCAGGAGAAATTGATGCAGAAATGTGTGACATATTGGATGAAGCAGGGAAAACACTAATGGGAGATGTTCATGAATGATGAGTGGGCCCACTTTCTTGTCCGTCTGACGTTTTACTTCAGAACATAAATCATCCCGTTCAGCCTAAAAGTTTTTAAATTTCAATAAAGATATGTATATACTACAATTTTAACTTTACTTTTTTGTATTTAAAACATTTCTGTTATCAAATAATAGGGATGTTATTACAAAATTAATGAATTATCAGTCCCGCTGCCCTGCCTGAGCTTTTGGCACTAATAAGAGCTGTCTAGGTCTCCTGATAACTAGCCATTAATTTTATCTTACCCTGTTGGAACCAGTAATTTCGCTTACTTAGTAGCCAACATTTTGTCAACCTGTGCAACAAAGTAGTGCCAACACAGTCGAGCCATAACCAAATATGAAATTAAACATATACATCTGCAAAATCTTGATAGTCCTCAACATTGTAGCTCTCATTAGGTCTGTATGGGTAGGCATTGCTGCGATATGTTGCTCTACAGTCTCTGAAATTTGGCAGGAATCCTATCAACAAGTCAAGAGACACTGAAGATCCTGCTGTTATTACCTTCTGGTCCGCATGGGTAGGCATAAATGCACACTGATGCGATATGTTGCTCTACAGTCTCTGAAATTTAACTTTAATGGTTTAATGGCACAAACTAGTACGCAAATAACACTAAGTTTGGGAACTTGTACTGTGTTACTAAGTTTGCACGGGAAATGTGTATTTTTTTAAATAGTATTTTTTGGATCTACCTTGACCGAAACCCAACAAAAACATCTAATAATTTAAAACGCAAATATTTTATGATAACTAGAAATAGGTTTTTTTGGGGGGGTTTTTTTTAGTGTCTGCGAATTTTTAATAATTATAAAAATCCATAATGCCATTCACTCACTCAGAAAGTAGTCACACATGCTTTACTACGGGACGAAAGGGCTGATGCTTATTTCACACACATACATAGGTACAAGGGCGCACCCCTTGCGCACTAATGGGAGGAGTAAGAATACTCTGAAGTCACCAATAGAAGTGTGTAGAAAGCACAATGTTTGAAAGTAAAATTTGCAAGTTTTTTGCTATTTAGACGGAGAATAACCCTTGCACGGAAATCAGCCATTCACAAACCCTCGGTTTCACAACATAAATGTGATGCAAATTGCTGAAGTGATTTTCAGGAAGTACTCATTGATATTACATAACACTTGTTTAGTCCTACGCCCCCCCCCCCCCCACCGCAGATTTAATGTATTTTTATTTTCAAACAGTTAGAAAACGGATTGGCTATTAAGATGACAAGCTGGGAGTTGGGACGGATCCAACTGTCGTTTTTACCCCCAGAGGTGTCCAATATATAAGCTTGACGTCTGAGTTAGAATGTACACAGGTTTCCGCAGTCACTTCCCAATAATATACGCTCTCCTTATTTATTGCGGTGCTAAGACATCGGCTTTTCGTCGTCGACGACTCCCACCACACTTCTTTTAAATTAGACCCAGACGAAAGTAAATAATTCAGAATCCTGCGGCATCCGGCCGGGCTCTTCCGGCGCTCACGTAAACTGTCTCGTATTCTTACTACATAGGCAATTCGGTGCGCGCGGGAGTTGTGTCAACTCAACGAATTTTTTCGGAGGAATTTTGTTAAGAAATTATCCTACAGTTTAAATTAAGCTATATATCCTATGAGTTACAATGAATTTTAGTTTTAACTTTTTCCAATGAGAACAAGTGTTAATAATTGGTTTTTAAAATTTTCAGCACAAAATTTTTTTTGAAAATTATAAAATTAACTACTTATGATATGCAAGTTTACCATAATAAAAAGTCATCAAAACTTCTTTAATAGTAGCATTTCACTTTCTGATAAATTCGTCAACACGTTTTTAAATATTGGCCGAATTTCAATGTTAATTATCCTTAAGATTATTTTTATTTTTCAAGAATGCTACTAGAACATTGTCATTCTGATAGATTTATATTATAGGTTACAGTTTTCCGTTACAAGATCATTTTTATTTACACACATCAAATGATAGACCATATAATAAATAATTTAGTTTAGAGTTAAAATTTAAATANTATAGCTAATGATAAACAATTCACACCAAAAAGATACAGCAGTACAAATCCAAGTCTCAATTTATTCTTGCCTAACATGTTTTTGCTTTATTCTGTTTTTCAGACAACTTGATCAAAATTCAATCCACGAAGTCAGGAGGGATGCGTTATCAAATTTGACTGAATTGCGGAATCTGCGACTCGACGCCAATCAGCTGACACAAATACCTTCTGAGGCGTTTCGAGAGACTCCTCAACTAGAAGTCCTGTAAGTACTCATACTTATTATTATTCTCTTCTCAACTTATTTTGAAAGTTGTAGATATCTCGAGTCTCTATTTTGAGGAGCGACTTAGGATAAATAGAAGAAAAGGGGATCCCGAAACTTATATCCTCTAAATAGAAATATGGGTCGTGAATATGTGGGTAAGAGAGTGTGTTTGCGTGTGTTCGTGCCTGCCTGCGCATGTTTTTATAGTAGTGTTCTTTAAATAGAAAGAGTAACTCAAAACATTCTAGCAGACGGTATATGCTGCACATAAAGGTGTATATTATAGCATATGCTCCTGAAAAAGCTCCAAGAACAGGAAATTCATGGTAGTGTTCCCTACGATTCTTTATATATATTTGTTTACTGTACACAAGCTATTTTAATTTAAAATGACAAAGTCAATAAAGTTAATATTGAAAAACGTCAGTTTTAACAAAATTAAATAAGTCAATGATCTTCTGCGTTCTGAGCAGAAGGTGAAGAAAGTTTCAAAGACCACAAGCCAGAGCTAATTTTTAGGGTATGGTTTCTTGGCAAACTAAAATGAAATTAATACAGACCAAAAGTACTTTTGAAAGGGGGTAGTCGGAGAGAGTGTGTGAAAGATAGTAGAGGGAGATGTGGTTTGACAACTATTTATTACCACACTCAGAGCTGCCACCTTCACACGTGTCTACTCATTATTTTTGGCGCCAGTGTACCCCAGGGACCAATATGGTACACCCGAGCTGGGGCACTGCGTCCCATAATTATGCGATTATAATCGCACCCCAATTCCATTATCGACTTTCTTCAGATAGGAAATAAAAGCCTGCATAGTGGCATGGGTGTTAAAATGAGAAGGTTTCCTACATTGGAGGACATGTTTTAAGTGGTTTTGTGACAAGTAAGAAATAATATAAAATATAATAACTCGTAATTTTATAAATTTTCTAGTTATATTGTTTAAAATATGTGTAAAAAACATAAAAACTGAAATATATTTTTATGTGTAATTTTGTTTACCTGTTTATTTTTATTTATACATTTGTTTTGGAATGTCAAAAACATTNGTATGTGTTGTGTAATAAGGAGAAATACGCCTCTAGATATCTTCTGGCCGAATAGGTACATACGTTCACTTAATACACTTAAATAATACGAAAGAATAGGTGTGGCTTGTGCATTTTAAAATAAGACAGTTAAAATAAATAGAAACTGAAGACAAATGAAGCTGCAAAAGACTGTGTTTGATAAATATTCCAATAAAGTTACTAGAAAGCGCTCGTTCGATTGGGTAGTGGGCCTCGCGAGGCAAGTCATTATAGGAAAACTTTTTTAGGCCAGCAAAACGCTTTTAATTGTTCGTATTGAAAAAGTAATTTACTACCTTCTAAACGTGGATCACTGATCGTTTCACCAAATTTAAAAATACTGCCCACCAAATCAAAATCAGTCAAAAAAGTGTGTGTAGTTGAATACAGACCGTGATAGTGAACGCATGTATTCGGCCAGAAGATGGACAATGTCCGAAAGCGCTCGCCAACAGAGGATGGTTTGCAGAAACCAATGAAGACGGAGAATAGAAGGTATGATAGTTCTATATTCATCGGTGGTGGAAATAACCTTTTAGATTATTTACCTAAAGCTAATGACATTAATAATAAAATATGTCTTAAAATTAATTAAACAAATATAAGACTGAAATTTAGAATTTGAAGAAATAAGAAGCCTTATGCCTCGCAAGTAGCAAGTATATAAATAACGATTTACACGATTTGCAGGTGTATAAAAGTTTCCCCCGAGACGTCTGAAAAAAAGAAAATGAATTTGTACCGTGATAAAAACTAAGAAACAATATTCTCTCGTGCACTGGCAGTACGTTTGCAATCTATGGGCAAAAAGGAATTTATACGAGAACAGTCCAATAGATTAATGTAATATTTTATTATTATAAAACATAAAATAATTTTAAGCTTTAAT
>KZ807535.1:288827-302756 GCA_000696205.2 Oncopeltus fasciatus | reverse complement strand
TTCATCTATTGTAAATGATCTTATATTTTAATTTATTTTCCTCGTAAAATTAACAAATGTAGATTTGATTGGCTAAATATATGGGTGTATTATAAATTTCCTTATTAATATATCTTATTACAAATTTATATGAACACATAAACAAAAAAAACTGTAAATAACATAAAAGCATCATCCGGATCTAGCGTGCCGTAAATCCGTCCGCACTACGTCAGCTTCAGCATCAAGATGCAACATCAGTTGGCTGTCAATTAAAATTCCAAAGAATAGGAGAAATGGTTGAACTTGCGGTATACCCCTTTTATAGACTACTCCATTCCCTCATTCCTTCACTATTAACTTTCCATTTTAGGAGTATATAAATATTTCTTGGACGTTCCTGACCATGGAGAGCCTCAAATATAAATGACTACTCTGTATTTTCGATCTCTCCTGACTACACTATTTATTGACAAAGTTCTTAACTAATGCTGATGAATGAGTCGGTGCTAGTCAGCCATTGTGTGAACAGCTTCGTTGTGTGCTCGTCATTACAAAGTATTTTGACAGTGTCTTAGTGAACAACTATTTATTAAACTTGGTACAGGCCAAGTTTAAGTGACAGTGCTCAACTTCACGCAGTTTAGTGAAGAACCATGGATAAACAATCAATTAATACGTGAGTAACCATGATATAAATTAGTGTTCTAGACAGTGAACAGTGCAATTGTTATCAGTGGAGGGGGAACGACACGTTCTGTCCAACTGCTAGCCCTAACTGAGAGTAGTACGGGAGAAAGTGTCCTGACGTCAGACAGCCTCCGTGGCTGGGTCTGATAAAAGGCCGTCTCTGCCTGAGAGCCCCGGCTTGGCCCGTTCGGGCGCGAGTTCGATCCCAGCCGCCTCAAACTTTTTTTTTTTTCTCCCTCTCTCTCTCTCTCTACTTTATTCACATGCACGGTAGTTTCTACCATCAAATAATTGTATCAAACAAAGGCCGTAATAAGAGGACTCGCTCAGCTGGAGGGAAGCCCTCACCCTTGAATTCACCACCAACCAGACATCAGCGACCTGCTGCTAGCCAGAGTCATCAGGGCTCGTCCACCAGCACACTGTCATCCCCGACAGGTGATATCATAAATATTTTGGCGACAAATCTCGCTGGCCTCAACGACACAACAATGACCAACAATGCCCCGGCCTTCACAGAGTCGCCGTTTTTCACGGCTAATCCATTTAGCGCTCTCCCCACCGAGGAAAACAGTATGGAAACAACGACCGCCCCTAAAATTCCCAAGCCCCCACCAATATTCGTCAAGAATATTAAAAATTTCCACTTAATGTGCACACAACTTGACCAAATAGTTGGCAGGCAAAATTATAAATGCATTAGCAGACAGTCTGATACCAAAATAAATCCTAACACTCCTGACTCCTACCGCGCCATAATAAAATACCTTAAAGACACAAAAGCCGAGTACCACTCGTACCAGCTCCAAGAAGATCGTGTACTTCGAGTAGTAATTCGATATCTTCACCACACAACTCCCACTGAGACAATAACAGAAGAACTCTTAGAGCGCGGGTTCAAACCGAAAAATGTCCTAAATGTCCTTGGCACCCGGCGGGGAACCGAGGGAACTTATAAAGTGCCACTCCCGCTATTTTTTGTAGATCTGGAGAGAACATCAAATGTCAACACCATCTATGACCTCACAGACTTATACCATACAAAAGTAGTGGTAGAAAAGCCTCACCCTCGCCGTGACATAATACAATGCCACAGATGCCAACAGTATGGTCACTCAAAGAGTAATTGTAACCATCTCCCTCGCTGTGTCAAATGCGGGGAAAATCATGAGAGCCGAGACTGTCAGAAGACCAGGGACACTCCAGCCACCTGTGCTCTCTGCTCCAAGAGTCACCCAGCTAGCTATAAAGGCTGCGATGCATACCAGCAGCTGAGAAAACGAACGCTGCGTGAGCCTTCAGCCCAACGACAGCGAGTTCCCTCGGCTCAACGCCAACGAGTTCCCTCGGCCCAACGCCAGCGGGACCCTTCGGCTCAACGGCAGCGAGGACCCTCCGCCCACTCTCAGAGGGAGCCGTCTAATCAACGCCAGCGAGGACGTCCGACCCAGCCCCAGCGAGGACCGCCAGTCCAGCACCAGCCCTGCACAAGTGCTCCTGTAAGGTACGTTCAGGAGAATCTCTCTTACTCCTGTGCCGCCAGACAGGTCCAGCTGCAGAGACAACCCCCTCAGCAGCAGCCAGCACCCCATGAACGTCACGCGGCCGATTCCCATACCTCTCCACCTCCTACTTCCTCCGACATGTACTCTGTCATGGAAACCTTTTTTGCCAGAACCCAATCCATGATGGAGTCCATGTTAAATCCCCTCATTAGTCTCATCACAGCCCTAATCGCCCGCTTTCCAGTTCCTCAACCATGAATTCCCAAACCAGCAAATTCCTCACAGTTCTCCTATGGAATGCCAACGGAGTACATACACACAAAGACGAATTGACGTTACTTCTCAATAATAGAAATGTTGACGTCGCACTTATATCAGAAACACGACTTACGTCACGAAAATACATTAATATACCAGGGTACAGAACTTATAGGACCGACCACCCAGACGGGAAAGCCCATGGAGGGACAGCCATTCTGATTCGCAGCTCCCTCTCCCATCATTTGATTCCTTCTGATCCTTCAGACTATCTCCAATCCACCACAGTGTCACTCTCAACATTCACCTTTCCCATCACTCTTGCGGCAGTGTACTGTCCCCCAAATAAACCTATAACTTCTGCTCAGTTCAGTCAATTTTTTGACTCACTGGGCTCCCATTTCCTCGCTGGCGGCGACTACAATGCGAAACATCTACAATGGGGTTCCAGGACGACTAACTCCCGTGGTCGTACCCTGAACGCTTCCCTTTCCTCCAGGCTTCTCACAACCCTCTCTCCTAATACCCCCACTTACTGGCCTGCAGATGGCAATCGAGTACCAGATCTCATTGACTTTTTTGTCTGCAAAAGCCTACATCCACTCCAATCCTTTACCAGCACACTCAACGACCTTTCTTCTGATCACAGTCCCGTACTCCTGACCATGTCACTACAACCCATCCCAAAACCGACTCCTCCGTCACTGGTTAATGGCCAAGTTGATTGGGATAGGTTCAAATCCCACCTTGAAGGCGCTATAGACCTCAGAATTTCCTTAAAATCCCCGCAAGACCTTGACGATGCTGTACAATCCTTCACCTCTGCTATTCAACAGTCGTGCTGGATAGCATCCAAACCTACCTCCAAAAAACCTCTAAATCCCAATTCTTTAAACAACAAACCTCTTCCCATCCATATACAGACTCTTATACTATCTAAAAGACGAGCCAGAACCACATGGCAGAGAACACGACACCCAATCGACCACCAAGCATATAACAAACTGAGCCGTTTAGTGACACGGGAACTCAGATCCTATCACAACAAGGAATTCAACAATCATCTCTCCTCACTCACAACGGAAAACAAATCCCTCTGGACTGCCACCAGAAAAATCCTCAAATACCACTCCCCCACCTCTCCTCTCCGCCGCGATGATGGCACCTGGGCAGCGTCCGATGCAGACATAGCCGAGGTCTTCGGCCGTCATCTTCAGCAAACCTTCACTCCTCACCCTGACCCAGAAAACCATTCTAAGAGCACAGAGGTAGAAGAATTCCTTGATTCCCCTCTTCCTCTGTCTCCACCTCTTAAAGCCGTCACCCCCTCTGAGGTCAAATATATCCTTTCCCGCTTGCCTAAACGCAAGTCTCCCGGGCACGACCTTATTACAGCCCAAATTCTAAATCACTTTCCTAATAAAGCAGTAACTTTCCTCACCTACCTCTACAACACCATCCTCCGAACCACACACTTTCCTCTCCTGTGGAAGTTATCCACCGTAATCCTATTTCCAAAGCCTGGCAAACCCCCAAGTAATCCTTCTTCCTATCGCCCAATAAGCTTGCTTCCCCTCTTTTCAAAGGCCTTTGAGAAGATTCTTCTTAAAAGGCTGATACCAATCTTAGACGATCACCATATACTTCCAAAACACCAGTTTGGTTTCCGAACCAAACACTCCACGGTCCAACAGGTGTTTCGTGTTGTAGATTGCATTTCCTCCTCTTTCGAGAATAAGCAGTACTGCATTGGTGCCTTCCTCGATGTGTCGCAAGCATTTGACAGGGTCTGGCATAGCGGACTGTTGTTCAAATTAAAATCCATCCTCCCAAGCACCCTTTACCTTATCCTTCGCTCCTACCTAACCGATCGATTCTTCAGGGTCCGACAAGGATTAGATTACTCCGAATATTACCAAGTGGAGGCGGGAGTTCCACAAGGTAGTGTGCTCGGGCCCATCCTTTACATCCTGTATACTGCCGATATACCCTCCCATCCTAACACACTTCTTGCAACCTTTGCTGATGACCAAGCAATCCTTTCTTCCGATGTTGACGCACATACTGCCAGGAGAAATCTCCAACGACATCTTATGGACATACAGCGATGGTGCCAGCTCTGGCGCATTAAGGTTAACGAAAGCAAATGCTGTCATGTTACGTTCACACTAAGGAAGAAGCAGCCTGGCAGAATTTACTTTAACGATATTCCTATCCCTACTTCCGACTGCGTCAGATATCTAGGCTTTCATCTTGACTCCCGACTAACATGGAACACACACACAAAAATCAAAAGACAGGAACTAAATAGGAGATTTGGACAACTTTACAAGCTGCTAAACCGCAAGTCAACTTTAACTGTGACTAACAAACTAACTCTTTACAAGACACTGTTGAGACCTATTTGGACTTATGGAGTCGAACTGTGGGGAACTGCTAAACCATCCAACATCCAAAGAATACAGTCCTTCCAATCCAAAACCCTAAGAATCATAGTTGATGCACCCTATTACGTAACCAACTCCTTACTCCACAATGACCTTGAAATCCCGTTTGTAAAAGAAGTTATCACAACCCGTTTTAATAAATTCCACTCTGCCCTTTCCATGCATCCCAATCCTCTAGCCCAAACTCTATCTAGTAGTACCCATCCTAATAACCCACCACGCCGCCTGAATAGGAAATGGCCGCGTGACCTCATCATTGCCAACACTTCCCAATAAGAATTGAAAACAAACAATTGTAAATATTGTAAATAGTGCTTTAGGAGTACTGCCATTGGGCAGCTTCTCCACCAAGCGAAATACATGATAGATTAATTTTTTTTTTTTTTTTACTTATTATTTATTTATTTTTATTTTTTTTTCTTTATTATTATTATTTTATTTATTTATTTATTTATTGTTTATTTAATCATTATTATCATTATTATTATTATTTTATTACTATATGTGTATGTTGTACATTATTATTATTATTTATTGTAAACTATGAGAGCACATTGCAAGATGCACGCTGTGCAGTATGTAATTACTAAAATAAATAAAAAGATATTATATAATGCTGATGAATGGTGAAGCTCACTGACAGCACTTTTTTGCAGAATTATCTTATTAGTTTACTTAACCTTAATATTATATATTTCTTTATTAATGTAGCTTTTATTGGTACTAAGAAGTTTTGATATAAACAATGGGTTTTGTTATTTTTTTACATTTTTTTTTTCAATTTCTTCCAAGAAGATGGAAATAACACCACTGAAACACTTGTTCCTGACAAGAACTTTAATAAAATTTAGTGAATTTGTTTCTAAATATGTCAACTCAGCATTATATAACCTATTAGTCATTTATTTTAAAGCAATGAATCATATAGTACGTCACTGGAATGAACATATATCAAGATTAGATAAATATTTTTTTATTGTGGTATATTATCCCACGTAAATATTAAACGATTGAATGCAAGGGAATAGAATAAAAATCTAACTGTCCCAGCCAGGGCTATTTAATCGTTTAAAATTTACGTGGGATAATATACCACAATAAAAAAATATTTATAAAATTAAAAATTAAAGTAAATAGCGAGAGTCTTTCTTCCGGTGGCGTAAGTGAATAACGCGCTTGCCCGGAAAGCAGCAGATCCAGGTTCGGGCTCTGGCTGAGACAGTTAGATTTTTATTCTATTTCCTTGCATTTAATCATATCGGGATTAATTTTCTGTATTGTGTGCCTCATTCTTCAGACACACTTACTGACGAAAACTGAAAATGCTAAAATCTAAAAAGCCAACGGAAGCAGTTGCCTAAACAAACAACCGTATTTCCAGAGCGATCGCCTAGGGGTTGTCCTTGAGGTTGAGGGAAGGGCCAGAAAGGGGGGGTGGCCGACTGGGGGTAGTTCAAACAGTGTTTACATGCAGTGACACGAGGCACCGATCCTTCATTATCATTGCCAAAGGGAGGGCTTCTCTCAATACATTGAGTCCCAATATCAAGTTAAGTAAATTATTTTGTGTGTTTTATTGAGAATGCTATCATTAGGCACTTTCTTCCCCATGCAAATCCTTTTTTTTTTTTCTTCATTTATTTATTTATCAAAACACTCCTGACCCTGGGCAAGTTTACCCAAAGAAAACGCATCCAAGTTGGGACTCGAACCCTTTGTAATCAAATTATATTAACAAATNCCTCAGGTCTGGAGATAGGCATTCTTCTGTGGACAAACATATCTGGCTACACCATAACTCTAGGATTGTTGCTTCCTGAACGAATTCCACTATCCCCTTCAGCGGCTTGCCAACCTCTAGTACTACTCCATTATCTGAGTGTATCTCTATGAATATTCCCGCCTTGTTCATCTCCTGTGTATCTACTATCCAAATCCTCAGGTCTAGAGATAGGCATTCTTCTGTGGACAAACATATCTGGCTACACCATAACTCTAGGATTGTTGCTTCCTGAACGAATTCCACTATCCCCTTCAGCGGCTTGCCAACCTCTAGTACTACTCCATTATCTGAGTGTATCTCTATGAATATTCCCGCCTTGTTCATCTCCTGTGTATCTACTATCCAAATCCTCAGGTCTAGAGATAGGCATTCTTCTGTGGACAAACATATCTGGCTACACCATAACTCTAGGATTGTTGCTTCCTGAACGAATTCCACTATCCCCTTCAGCGGCTTGCCAACCTCTAGTACTACTCCATTATCTGAGTGTATCTCTATGAATATTCCCGCCTTGTTCATCTCCTGTGTATCTACTATCCAAATCCTCAGGTCTAGAGATAGGCATTCTTCTGTGGACAAACATATCTGGCTACACCATAACTCTAGGATTGTTGCTTCCTGAACGAATTCCACTATCCCCTTCAGCGGCTTGCCAACCTCTAGTACTACTCCATTATCTGAGTGTATCTCTATGAATATTCCCGCCTTGTTCATCTCCTGTGTATCTACTATCCAAATCCTCAGGTCTAGAGATAGGCATTCTTCTGTGGACAAACATATCTGGCTACACCATAACTCTAGGATTGTTGCTTCCTGAACGAATTCCACTATCCCCTTCAGCGGCTTGCCAACCTCTAGTACTACTCCATTATCTGAGTGTATCTCTATGAATATTCCCGCCTTGTTCATCTCCTGTGTATCTACTATCCAAATCCTCAGGTCTAGAGATAGGCATTCTTCTGTGGACAAACATATCTGGCTACACCATAACTCTAGGATTGTTGCTTCCTGAACGAATTCCACTATCCCCTTCAGCGGCTTGCCAACCTCTAGTACTACTCCATTATCTGAGTGTATCTCTATGAATATTCCCGCCTTGTTCATCTCCTGTGTATCTACTATCCAAATCCTCAGGTCTAGAGATAGGCATTCTTCTGTGGACAAACATATCTGGCTACACCATAACTCTAGGATTGTTGCTTCCTGAACGAATTCCACTATCCCCTTCAGCGGCTTGCCAACCTCTAGTACTACTCCATTATCTGAGTGTATCTCTATGAATATTCCCGCCTTGTTCATCTCCTGTGTATCTACTATCCAAATCCTCAGGTCTAGAGATAGGCATTCTTCTGTGGACAAACATATCTGGCTACACCATAACTCTAGGATTGTTGCTTCCTGAACGAATTCCACTATCCCCTTCAGCGGCTTGCCAACCTCTAGTACTACTCCATTATCTGAGTGTATCTCTATGAATATTCCCGCCTTGTTCATCTCCTGTGTATCTACTATCCAAATCCTCAGGTCTAGAGATAGGCATTCTTCTGTGGACAAACATATCTGGCTACACCATAACTCTAGGATTGTTGCTTCCTGAACGAATTCCACTATCCCCTTCAGCGGCTTGCCAACCTCTAGTACTACTCCATTATCTGAGTGTATCTCTATGAATATTCCCGCCTTGTTCATCTCCTGTGTATCTACTATCCAAATCCTCAGGTCTGGAGATAGGCATTCTTCTGTGGACAAACATATCTGGCTACACCATAACTCTAGGATTGTTGCTTCCTGAACGAATTCCACTATCCCCTTCAGCGGCTTGCCAACCTCTAGTACTACTCCATTATCTGAGTGTATCTCTATGAATATTCCCGCCTTGTTCATCTCCTGTGTATCTACTATCCAAATCCTCAGGTCTAGAGATAGGCATTCTTCTGTGGACAAACATATCTGGCTACACCATAACTCTAGGATTGTTGCTTCCTGAACGAATTCCACTATCCCCTTCAGCGGCTTGCCAACCTCTAGTACTACTCCATTATCTGAGTGTATCTCTATGAATATTCCCGCCTTGTTCATCTCCTGTGTATCTACTATCAAAATCCTCAGGTCTGGAGATAGGCATCCTTCTGTGGACAAACATTCACTTTAACTTGTCACCTGCTTGTTTCCTGTTCCTCAAAATATTACTAATTAATCTTAGTAACTTTTATGTAATCCCAGGTCTTTGGTCTCTCTTCTCTCAAATTTCACATTTTCTATTTTGTCGAACGCTGCTAATGTTTAATTAAGCTCCGACTGTCATTTCTTTCTCAATCAATGGCTCTCAGCCCATTAAGCTGTGTAATACTGTTGCATTGGCCTTACATATAAAAAATGGATATTGAATTCCTTTAGTAGTTTTTCCTGTATCATACGGATACTGATTCTTGATATCATCTTTTTTATCCTTTCATCCTCCTTATTTTATTTGTAAAAAATCTTATTCATATTTTTCAACAAAAACAATGTCAAGCTAAAAACCATGTAAGATTTGGGATCAATACAATCCCGCTTAACCAGGTTTGGGTAAGAAGACCGTCTTGCTACCATCCATTTTTATTATTATTATCTTATTGTCAGACTTATCCTCATCATCTTCTTCTCTAGTACTCCCTAGTTTTCTTTATCACAATGGCACACATTACCTAGTTCTTCATTATAATCCTCAGAGCCATTATTCATCATTTATAATCCCTGAGTCAATCCCTCCTCTTCTCTGCCTCTTCTTCATGTGATAACCCAAGAGGTCCTCAGGGCTAACCTGTCTTCCTGAATTCTGACCTCTGATGACTCTTTTCTATGTGGGCATCTGATTTTTCGGCGGGATTTTAGCCCCCCTTTGTAAATGCCAGACTGAGAGCCCTGACCATCTCATACATCGAAATCAGTTGTTATAGACTGTCCATGTTTTTGGGATGTAATTATTTTGCCTGGAACAAACAGGAATGGTATATGTCACACTACCTTGTAATCCACTTCAACGGGAGCCAACCATTTTAAGGGTCGTACCCCTCTCTTTTCCTCTTTTCCAATATTCAAAAGATCTTAATGTCTCAATAATGTTGTAAAGTACAAAGAAGGGTCCTGTACAACAGGGGTGTTGTGCGTGTAGCATCCATTGGTCCTTGCATTGAACACTTGCACGCATGCTCTGCCTCCAGAAGCAGAGCAGAAGTACCGAAAGCAAAAAACTATCTTTGCTCTTTGATTATTGAAGCTGAGGCATTTGGGTTGTGATTCCAGTGCCTTTACGACTGGACTACAGTGCCCTTCTACTAAATTAGAATAGAATTGTTTTTACATTATTGGAGTTGCAGAATCTTCTCTGGACTACTCTGGCTCCTCTTATTAATTGTTTAACTCCATATGAATAACTAGGCCTCCTGGACCCAATAGTAGTTTATTAGTAATAAAAATAAATAAAACATAAACTACAGAAGATACTTCACATACATGAAGTACTGTTAATCTAAATAAAACATTTAAATTGAAAAAGTGGTGTAGTTAAATGATTATTCTTATAGAGTTATGATTTAATAAATAATAATAATTTACCTTCTTCTTGTTTCAGGAATTTGGCTAACAACTTGATTACACACATACCAGTCAACGCTTTCTCAATGCTTCCAAATTTAGTTATCTTGTGAGTAAATTTTTGTTAATTACTTAATTTATTTAACTTGTAAGTGAATATAGTTCATCAAATAGTGGTATTAGAGACTGCAGCTTAAGGCCTGCCTATCCTAACCTAGCTCAAGAGGGCTAAAAAGCTCTCACTGCCTCTCAAATCACTTTATTGATAACCTTAAATAAAACCTTTTCCGCGATTTTCAAATATAAAGACGCTTGTGTAAACATTATAAAGATTTTAGACAAATGGATTTACGCCTGACTAAACATGTCTGTTTGGAAATATTACGGCTTTACATTCATTACACTGGGGAACAATTTGAAATTTAATTTATGTTGAGTTAGATTTTTTAACTTTTTTCTATAGAAGTAGGCATGTTGGTTTCAAAACTGTCTTTAATTTTCTTCTATCACGTCATATTCGGTTTCTATGTGGGTGGGGCGCATGATGGTCTAGACTTGCCTGTTTAGTTACGTCTGTTATACTGCGGTGAAACGTTGTGTGTTGGCAAGCAGTATTCAGTATTTTGTTACGGAAGTGTACAGAACTACCTGCATAGTGTGTTCACTATGAACTACATAGAACTACATACGTGCAGTCGTATTAGCCGCCAAGACCTGGTGATCCAAACATCGTGCATCAGCCACTTGTCGACAGAAAGAACAATATATTTCCACCTCTGCAAATAAAATTGGGTCTCATGAAGCAATTCGTTAAAGCTTTGCTAACTGAAGGAGACTGTTTCAAGTATCTCGTGTTGAAGTTTTCTAGCCTGTCATTTAAAAAGATAAAGGCCGGTGTTTTTGATGGTCCACAGAATCGACAGCTTCTTGCAGACAAGCATTTCGTGGTAACAATGTCAGAAATTGAAAAGAATACTTAATTGGTATTCAAAAACATTGTTAAAGACTTTCTTGGAAATACACAAGCATTGAATTACTCCGAAACTGTCCAGCAACTCTTGAAAAGCTTCCAAAAGCTAGGTTGCAACATGAGCATTAAATTGCATTTACACACAGCCATCTTGCTAATTTCCCGGACAATCTTGGTGCAGTGAGTGATGAGCAGGGTGAGCGTTTTCATCAAGATTTCAGGGTCATGGAAGTAAAGTATCAAGGTTGATTGGATGTACATATTATGGCTGACTATTGTTGGAGCATCAAACGCGAATGTACACAAACTAAACACTCCAGAAAAAGCTACAAACGCAAATTTTTATCTTAATTTTTCACTGTACTGTTAATTAATTAAACAATTTTATATGTATGAACTAGATTTAACTTACATGAAATGTTTTGTAAACTGTATATTGGGTGCGTTTTTACTTTATGTTCTTTTAAACATAAAATGATTTTTATGAATTCTGAGGATATCCTGTACTTTAAAAAGTTGACGTGATAGACAAAATCTGAGGTTATTCTCTAATTCAAACGCCACGAATTAGTAAAACAACAGTGTCAGGTCTAACTCAACAAAAATGTGTTCCCCAGTGTTATTGACTGTACAGTTCCAGGGCAGAACTGCACTCCAGTTTGTCGAAAACAGTTAAGGGGAAGTCTGATTCACCTGCTGCCACTGCAGCTAGACTTTAAAATTTTGGTACATATATTTTTTTTTAATTTAAATCTACTAAAATTTATTTAATTTTTCATTAAATTAAATTGCTAATTATACTTAGACTTAGTCATAGGGTAATCTTGCCGGATAGAAACCTTTGGGTCGGAGAGAAATGACCAAAACTTAAGCAGAGTTCCTTGGTCTCATAAAGTGATGGATATGATCAATAAAAAATATCAAGAGAAATATGACTGGAATGGGATTTGAGTTACTTACTAGTAAGTCTCAAATGCTTTAAAAAAGCTCAATATCAAGGCAAATATCTTTACATTTGTTATATTTACTTGCTTGTTTTGGAACTTGGAAAGAGCTCTTAGGGCGCCACGTCCTAAAAAGATGTCTTATTGTTCATATTCCTCTCAGCAATTTTTCATTATTTCTTTTTTATTTCTCATGTTACACATGACACTCTACCGTAGGCGCTATTTGACTTATATGTTATTTTAACGCATTATACCCGACTGCCGATAAAGGATTATAAATTAATATCAAATATTGATATTTGACGAAATGAAATTTCGTTTGCCGTTTGAAATTTTGGAAGAATCAAGATTTCAAAATTTTATCAGAAAACCTATTTTTCTTTATACTTTATAAAATAAGAAATCTATATCGATAAAACCCCATCGCTTTTTCCCACTTTTCTTCAAGTGCCTGCGTAAACTTTTTCTTTTTTTTTTTTAATTTTATGGTTATTACAGTCTGTTGTATAACATCTTGTAATTTGATGAGATAGAAATATAAACAATAAAATAACAATCGTAAAATAAATAATTAATAAATATTTTTAAAAAATTAAAAATAACAATAACATATTTTCATCATTGTACAGGGAGATGGGCCCCATCGACCCCACACTTAATAAGCTTAGGCATTAAGACCCAGGAAGTTGCGAGGCCATCTCCGCTTTAGTCGCCGGGGAGGATTGTAAGGATTGGAGTCCGACGACAGGGATTGGGCATATGGATTAGGTTCAAATTGGAGTTTACTTTGGAAGCTTGCGTAAACCAAGGAGATTTTCCGTTTTTCAATACTGACACAAATTAGTGTAAAAGATTAATTTTATCTCAAAAGCCGAAAAGGATTGTGAAGGGAAAGGTTATGTCGCTGAGGCTGACTCTTAACTGAACTAAAGGTGAGGGATGGGGAAAGACATTCAACCCTTTTCCTTCATTCATAAACATATTTCTTATTGTACGTGTATTAAAATATTAATAAACATTAATTTAAAAAAAATTAATTTACGTCTAATAAATATTCTATACATTTTTTCATAATACTTCTCTACGATAACGAAGATATTCAAGATCATTCAATTTGGACTCCCTTTCCATTCAATTCCAACCATAATCTGTTTGACAATTTGACAAAAATAAATAAATAAATATAAATGAAAGCTTAAATACCGAATTCTGTTAACGCAGTTTGAAAGAGGGGGATTATGGATCCAACTCTAATATTTACATACTTAAAATTTATTTTTTATAAAGTACGATTTTTCTAAAAACGTCTCTATAAATTCTGTGTATTTTTCTATAAATTTTTAAATATTTCTATTCTATTCTATTTACACCTATATCTCTTTAAACTTTCCTGCCTCATCCACAGTTGGATTGGCAAAAATCAGTTTAAACGTACCATTGAAATATTGTCCTTAATTTTGGAAAGTGCGCACTGACAAATGTATGTGTGTGTGTCTAACATTTTGTACCGACCATATTTTTAACTTCTTCAATGTCAGAATGTTTAAATGAGCAGATATTTTTTTTCCAGAATTCACTTCGTCTTATCATTGTGAATTTATTCACCAGTTATGGATTTCTTTAAGAAAATATGCTATTCCAAAAAAGGAACTTTCTTTCTCTTCCAAAACAGTTAGTTTATGGCATTTTGAAATTATATGTGACCATAATTCAAACTAAAAAATATATTTAATGTAAAAAAATGAATTATCACTATTAGTATTATTATTATGTT
>KZ807535.1:278220-288252 GCA_000696205.2 Oncopeltus fasciatus | reverse complement strand
AGAATTTTTGTTGGGGTTAGATCAAGGTTGATTAAAAAAAAATACAATTTTAAAAAATACTCTTTTTTTTTTAATTTTATTTTTTTGAATCAACCTTGACCGAACCCCAACAAAAATTCTCTACCCCTCAGGAAATGTTGTATGGGAAATAAAAAGTTCACAATGTATTTTACAATAAACAACATATCAAAATAAAAAAAATCTAAGATTTTCACTGTGTTTAGAAAATTAAAATATAAAATTTTAGTGGTGAGATATTTTAATTTTTCTTCAGGATTACAAGAGTTTAATTTTCAATAAGATAGACTGAAACATTAAACTAGATTTAGTTTATTACCTTTATTTTCTATTTAATTAGAACGATAATGTGTTATATTCGATAAATGTCTCTAAACTATAGGTAATAGTTTTGTCGAAATGAGTTTACAGTTATCAGACGAAATAGGTCTTGACCCTTAAGTTTCACACCGTTCCATGTATTTTACTAGTGGGCTTAGTTCGTGTACAAAGCAGATCATTTTCTCGTCTATGATTTTCAATGCAGATAAGATAAGAAATATTTCTCAAGATATATCGACTCTCAATGTTCCGTTAATATGAGAGAAGCTTCATTTGTAAATTTCTCTTTTATTTTTGACTATTTGCAAACAATATTATTGATTAGAGTAATTGATATTGTAAGCAATTCTCCCAGCTTCATAACTTTCAAGTTTCTGTAGAAGGATTTTGTTCGGAAGCATCAAGTGCTAGATTGAGTACCAATGTAAAACCTTTTAAATTTGCTTATAACTTTGTGCATGCTATCTGCAAATTTAGAAGTTACCTCTCCGAAAACCAAACAGTTTCAGAGCAAAAATACACTCACACACGCACATACATGCATATATATATATAGCAATCAAGAACAGGTGGGACAGAGAGTGCAGTGCACACACAAAAAGAAAAAATCACAAGGAGTAAAATTTTCGGGGATCTCTCGCCCTTCGTCAGTGAGTAGTGAAGAGAGACTCTCTCTTATACATATATATACATATATAGAGAGAGAAACAGTGAGAACAAGCGTGTGCAAAATATTACTTAAGGCCATTCTCTCTAGGTCTCAAAGGCATAAAAAAATCTTCGTTTTTTTCGCCTGGCCTGGATTAGGTTTACTTTATACTGAAACAAAACAGTGCGAAGTTTTGATTAAATTAAAAAGATCTTTCATTTCCAGTTAATATCTTTAATTTCAGTTACTAACAGTATATATGACATTCGTGGGTTTGAAGAAGCGATCTTATAGATACTTATTAGTACAGATAAAGCCTAACATTGACAGTAAAATGCAGTATCTGGCTAGCTGGTTCAGGAAACAATTAATATAAAAATAATTATGCTCTGACAAATTTTGAGTTTTGAACCATACTTCTAATTAAGACCGTATACAATACTCTCATGCAGTTGGTTTGTGGATATGGTTTAATTTTTAAGGGAGGAGCGGTCCTTACCACACTGCAAGAGGGATAAGGTTTGACTGTTCGCACTCTCCACAAATTAACCCTTACAGAACAAAACTGGGGAAATTGAGAGGGTAGAAGGAGTGAGGCGGAGGCTCCGTAGAAGGAGCCTGTACTAGAAGGGGTTCGGTCAATGTAGATCCAAAAAATACAACTAATAAAAATACACATTTTTTAAATTGTTGTTTTTTGGATCTACCTTGACCGAATCCCAACAAAAAAAATCAAATAATAATATCTACAGTAAAAAAACTCTCCATTTTTACTGAATTACTGTTTGTGCACACTAAGATATGTTTTATGAGTGTAAGTTTTTTTTTTAATTAAGTTTATTTCTATATTTTATTAAAATTTTAGACATTCTTTTAAGAAATAATCTTTTCCATTACACTTTCCCCTAACACTTTCTGTGTATAGTTCTTGACTAAAAGTTGTCTTGTAAGTTTTAGTGCTTAATTCAAATGAACTGCAGTTTCGTTATCTTGTTTATAAGGCTGTTCGCTTCATATAATACACCTGGATGTTAAAATTTAATTTCGTTATGTTGAATGGCCCATTCTCGGTCTGCATAATTTCGTGGAACGCCCTTACTGGAAGAGAAACTTCTTTGTCTTAGAAATCTGGCTCGAGACATACTATCCCTTCGAGGTAGGTGCATCGCATAAAATTCATATTCTCTGAGTAAAATTGAGAAAACTGAAGCAAATATCTTCGCTCCAGATAAGACCATATTATATATTTAATAATTCATTTGCGCAATAAACTATAAATGTCAAATTTAATTGCTCTTTTTTTTATTTGCTAAATCAATAAATGTTTTCAATACATTCAATTCAGGTTCTGTTTTCATTCCAAAAAATATGCCTAATTTTTTTCACTTTAATTTCTCAGGTAATTTTGGATGTATTCCATTCAAATTTCAATAGAAAAGCAATTTAGTGCTTTACTTTTATATTTAATAGGGAAAGAAATGTAGCAACTTTCCCTAACTCATATTTTTGATGCAAAGACAATACAATATTTTATTTTATTGTACTCTATATGTATTATATTTTCAGGGAACTGGACGACAACCTCATATCCCATATTCCGATGGCACTAACCAAACTAGTTAATCTTCAAGAACTGTAAGTACACTTGTATACTGATGTCAAACATTTTTTTTCTTTTCATTGTTGAATAACTGTGATTTGATGAAAGAACTGTACCAAACATTGTTTACTAGAAGGGTCTGCAAGCAAAATAACTCTCTTGCTATCAAAACAGTACTAAACAAATTTAAGTCTAATGAGACAGTAAAACTACCAAAAAGGCTTCTGCTATCTCTGAAATAAACCGTGGATTTCCTAAAACTGATGTGCACTGATGGTTACAAAGAAGAATCCTTCTTATTATATTCAAATAGCTAAAATATATTCATGAAAATACAGTATTTAAAATACCTAGTTACAAGTAGCCTCAAATTAACGATAATCTATACATGGAAAGACCTGTAGATAGATAGAGAAATACTTCTCTGATAACGGTTTCTAATTGATATTAGATATTCTATTCTAAAGTTTGTAAAAAGATTTATTCGTAATACTATCTAACGATAACCTACCAATAGTCATTTCAAGTAAATATTCTATTTTGAGAATAGGAAAAATGCGATTTATGGATTTTGGAATACGAATGTTGGGAAATGAAATTTCACACTGAATATATACTATATTCACAGGTGAAGGATTTTTCCTGAAAATCTTGCGATCTGAAACTTCCCTCCCCTTTGATCATAGTTCTTAACTCAATCGAAGCTTCGCAAAATATAGCTCAACTAAACATTTTGGTTTTTTTTTTTTTTTAACTTTAGATTTTAGCACTTTATTTTAATTTCTAAAACATTTTTTTTCTCTGATTCTATCTTATATTTAAATGTTGATTTGACTCTTATATATGTATATGTATTTAATGTTTTGTTTTGTCTATGAAATAAATTGTTATTTTTTTATCTACGGAAACTAGAGCGTTAACGAATATATATATATATGGTAAAGATCTTAAGATATATTTCATAAGTCGTTCCAAGGTTTTAACCACCAAGGTGAATAGCTTCCTCGAGGGGAACAAACCAAAAGTATGTATGACCACAAAATCGCAACTTTTCAAACTGAGAGCAGAAATGGGCGAGCGAGAGGTTGGCACTAACTCCATCCTGATAAGACTGATAAGATCGGTAGTAACAAGTGACATTAACAGGCAAACAGGGTCCGCGTGTAGGCGAAAACTTTCTAGGAGCTGCTGTCAACAGCCTTCAGTAACCCTTGTGCTCCATTCCAATGTTAATAGGAGTGAAAGTAGGGGACATTTCCAGAAAACAATACAAAATATGTATGTTTATATATNNCAGCATGTTTTCAAATATATATAAAAGATAAACAGATAGATAATTTGGCAATGTCAGTTCAGAAGTTTGAGTCAAATAAATGTTTCTGCCTTGGTTATATTGCAATGAACAATCAGAGGTTGAAAAATAGATAATTTAGAATTTTTTTTTGCCCTAAAATGTTTTGGAGGTTTATTAAAACATTGAAAGTAACCTCTGCTTGTGCCCAATATTTTTAATGTTGAATGAATACAACTTTTAACTGATTAAAATGTTAAAGTATTTCGCTTTCTCACAGATACATTGGTCAGTCAGGGTCTCGCTGCGTATTTAACATCTGTGCAAAATAGTGTATTTAATTCAGAGGAAAACATGTTTTTGATTTATGATCTAGATAGGTGGAACACTTTAGGGATATTTAAGTAAACTGGAAATACTCGCTAAGAATTTTCAATAGAAAAATGAATCAATTGTGAGGGATATTTTGCAGGAAGATTGGTTGACAAATTTTAATTATTTATTTATATCTTCTTCAGGAAGCACATACAATGAATATCCTTGCAATGAAAATAGTGAACTGGTTCAGTTTTTCATTCTCATAAATCACCCACACCAGCAATACTTTTGTTTATCAATAATTGAAATTTCTTACCAAATTAATTGATATATTTAACCAATTATTCAACTAATTTTTTTTTTTACAAAAAAAAAAAAAAAAAAAATAGAAAAAAACGTTTCACCTTTTTTTTCACAAGAAGGTCTTTCAGTACTTTTGAATGATTTGACCATTATGCTCTTACAAATAATTACATTAATCGCCCATGGGGATAATTTAAGAACAACAATTTATTAGGATTGGTGATGATTATAACTAATCAATTTCATATAATTATTTCATGGATTAATAATCCGGGAGATATGCGCTTTAGGAAGAAAATACCGTTTAGCTGAGGGTAGCTTAAGTGTATCCAAATGTTGCTTTGTGATAAACCGAATAAAATTGAAATAGTTCAGAGTAATTGGTCTTAACTACTTAATGCACTTAGGTCTCATGGTTCTTATAGCTGAGCTTGGAACGACTGGTCTGTAATCAAGTTTAAAGCTACAAAATACTTCCATGTGGATATTGAAGGATATATTTAAACTGCGTTTAGACTAACGGAACATTCAAATATATTGACAGGTCCATTTCGAGAGGGCTACTTTGCCCATAATTTTTATTTGCTTTTTTTTCAACAATTTGGAAAATCTGTTGGAAAGTATAATATTTATATATGAGGCATTTGTACATCTGCAGGTGAAATGGTACATCAGGCCACAGGTGCAATTAACTCCGAAGTTACAGAAAATCTGTCAGTAAATTGTCGAACATGTAATCTTAATACTAATTTGAAAACTTCTAATGCTATAGTTTTCTAGAATCGAGGGAGGCTATCGATTTACGGTGGATAGTTAGATGTTATGTGTCACAGAGCTAAAATATTTCCAGGATTATAAATCTGTTAATAGACTTAAGTTTTTTTTTAAATTTAATGAACCTGAATAAATATATTCAAATATATGCAGTACTGAAGCAAACTAAAATGGAACATCTTGTCATCTACTGCTTATCAATTCATATAAATCATGTCCAGTTTTGATAAGATGTCCAATTCAATCAGTGTCGTGTGACAAGACTGTAAAGAAGAATGTTTATTGATACAGAGACTTAAGAAGGCTGTGTAATAAATATAGGATCTAAATGGATTTAAGTCTGATGATACAGAAGAACCGAGTAAGGCCTCGCATTAAGTATAGAGTGGTATGAGGGAGCAACGGGTGAATAGAAGGATTTAAGATAAGGTTAGTCTCATCTTATACAAACAACTTAATCACGACTTGTAAGGGTAACACTGTATTACACATGAAATAGCGGATTTAAAATGTCCTATTGAGGCAGGAGCTTATATAGGGATACATAAGAATGACATACTAACTGTATGATGTTACTATTTTACTCAATATTTGCATACCTCGTTGATCATTCCATATCTTCCCCCTCTTTGAACAGTATGATAATTTTGTTTTTACATTTCCCTTCTCCTTTCTGCTTTCATTTTATTGAAATGATCGTATCTAACTTAATTGTACCACTAGCGAAGTATGAAATGTGAAATATAAGTCATAAAACATTAATTTTATAAATATTATCATACTTCTATTATCCGTCTTCATTGGTTTCTGTAAACCACTTTCTATTGGCGAGAGCTTTCGGACATTGTCCATCCTTGTGGCCGAATACATGTGTTCACTGCACTTTCTTTCCCACTAGTTCATGATTACTATATATCATAGCCGTGAGTGTTTTATTATATATGTATATATAGCATATAACGTTTATTATATTTATCCACTTTTTTTTATAGAATAGTGTACACATTTTACCCCAAGAATTTGATAATATCTCATATAGAAGCAGTAAATAANATATATATATATAATTTATATTGGTTATGCTCATCTTTTATGCTCTATTACCTCATCTTTATACCCTTAATTTGATTTTTATTTGTAAAAACTATATGATCATACTTTGGCATGTGTTTAAATTTTTTTACATTTGATCGTTCAGTCTTCAATCGAGGGTTAGAACTTATAATTACAAATAAGTAACGTCATTTTCACCACTCCGTCAATCTTCTAAAGCGCCTATGAATATTCACTTGACTCACTTGACCACAGCTTGTTTCACCTCAATAAGGGAGCTTTCAGTGTATTTTAATAGAGAAAAAATATTTCTAACAAATTTAGGGTATTTATCGGACAAAATTTTGAGCCATTTTTGAAAAGTGAAATTTTTAAGTGACATTAAGATAAAATAACCTTACTGCTTGAAAGATTGAAATTACTCTCTGCCCACATAAGGATAGTTTTTATATAATATATCTGTATTATATAGCTCCAAAGCTTCGGAGTGACAGACACTCAGAGATTTTTCTGGTGGTTTTACCCCATCAATTGACCAACAGCATGTTTTCAAGTGCCTTATAAGTTGATCAGGTTTTCCTAAAAGAAATAGTTTATAAACTTTGGTAGATGCTTACCATAAAAAAGAGTGTTTTCTCTTGCACGAAGTCTCCTTACCTACTGGCACTTTAATGTTTTTCTGTTCCAGGTCACTCTCTGGAAACAAAATAAAGTACATTCCAAGCGGAATTCTACAGAAAGCTCAAGGACTCGCTCACCTGGAATTGAAAGGAAACCCACTCATAGGTGTGGATCCACATTCGTTTTCATTCCTGCCAAAACTTCGGAAACTGTAAGTTCCATTGAAATTATTAACTACAATTTGAATGTACATATTGGTATTATTACCAATACTAGGCTTACTAAGCGAGGTGAATAATGAGCAGACATGAACATTTCTCTACACACTAAATACGCCCACTGCACCTAAATGTTGTTTCATGTTGCAAAATTTTCTGGATAATTTTTACTTAATTATTTATTTCACTTAAAAAAAATTTAGCCACAAGTCTAAAGAAAATATTATATTTCATTTAATACATAATAATAAATAAGTTAAACAACAAGCTAAATATATCTCCCAACTCTTATTTAATTATTATCGATTTTCTATTGCACACTTATGAACACAAATTATTTTTATAACAACATAGACCGTATATTAGACAAACCAATGTTGAAAATAGAACTTCACCCTGGACATCAAATACTACAAAATAAGTATAATAATGAAAACAAAATAAATACATTAGAAAGAGATATGCTATGACAAATTAGTGGTTAATAATTTTATTTTATTTCTCTTAGTACATATGAATGAAACAGAAACCGTAATAAAAATGATCCAAAATACAAAAAAAAAAAAAATTAAATTGAAATTGAAATAAACCTATTTTCATTGGGTTCGAACTTAAACAGTTAATTAACTCATTCATCTTAAATTGTAATAATTTTTTTCAAATATAATACTAAAAATATAAGTTTTCATCCAAAAAGCCGTTCTAATTTTATTAGACGCCACATAAGCACTGTTACCATGGAAACTAGATATTCGTTGGAAAATACAGGTGACTAGATGAAAACTATGATAAGGGAAAATGCACACTTCAACATATTAATGAATGTGGACAAACCACTGATCCATAGGTGTAACCCTTTCTCAGGTATATTCATTTAAAAATTTTATCTCTTAAATTTACCTTCATATACTTGTTAGATCAAGCCCCTGTGATATAAGGTAACTCTATTTTAATGTTCATTAAGTAGTCCTGGTTTAGCCGAGGGGATCCGTTCTACAACCCTCATGGGCAATTTTATCTTGAAATAAAAGCTACTCCAGCCCAGGGTCATGGGTGTTCAGAATAGAGTGGCTACAACGTACCTTGGTATCTACCTGATCTTAGTTGAATCACTGAGATCAATCTTTGCTGAGACTAACATAAACCAATTTTACNAAGATGGCTTACAATGTAAGCCGAAACGTTGGCAGATAATCCTTTATTAAAAAATACATTTTTTAAATTTGTGTTTTTTGGATCTACCTTGACCGAACCCCAACTAAAATCATCTTAGAATAATATCTACGGTCAACAAGCTCTCCTTTTATAAACCAATTTTATTTAAGATTTTAATCAATTATAGTCTTTAAGCTTTTTATATTATACGCTTATTGTTGGAGCAGTAAATATTTTTTTTAGACTTTTAAATTCGAAAGTCCCAAAAATAAGTGCCCATGCGAAAATTTCCAAAGGGTATAAATTCCTTCCAATCATAAGCAAAATCAAGAATTATATCTATCTTTTTGTTACATAGGATACAACAAATATCATTTTATTGGAAAAAAGTGTATTTTTCATTCAATTTGCCCAATTGGACTGGTGTTCTCTTCAAAGAATGAAACAAAGGCAATATACTCAGTCCCAATAAAAAAGTTTTTATTATTTTAATCAACTGGGGCGAAGCTAAACAGTTATAAGAAATAAAAAAACAGTTAAACTCCGCGGGATGATAATGATAGATATTTATTTATTAAAGCTGATCGCTTTCGAGACTCAATATCACATCTTCAGAACCCAGGAAGTTTAACAGCGAAGTTTTAACCGAGCAAAGTTTTTTATTCCTTATAAACTTTTTTATTTTATTAGAACATTTCGGACTGATCAAACAGTCCATAACCGTGTTCTGTGGCTTATTAACGTTCAGCTTAGTCGTTTTTGGGTCAATAGAAAAATTTATTAACAAACTCACATGTATAATTTTAGTTAAAAGATGTAGAAATATTAAGAAATTATCGATTTGTTTAAAGTGAAATAACCCCCCACTAACAAGTTTTTCATTGGCTCAAAAATGTTGAAAGCTGAACTCAACAAAGTTGCGATTATGATAATTGACTGATGTCTAGAACATTCTCAAATAATAATTTTTTTTTTTTTCGACTTTTGGTCATTCATTACATTTCTGTTAACATAATAACATTTTGTAATTTTATTAAAATAAACTTAAAAAAAAAAAATGACAAAATTACAATGGCAAGAGACAGGGAGGGTTATTGGGGTAGAGAAAAGTTGGAAGACAAGGTCTGTGCTAGTGGATTAGGATGGAATGGCAGTTTACTGTGGAAAAGGGTGAAGCGGGAAGAAATGAACAAGAGGGATACTAAAATCGTGATGAAGGGAGGAAATAATAATAATAACACTTTTTGAGATATTTTGGTGGATGGGTGTCATTTTTGTTATTTATCCGCTTAGGAGTGTATCAGGAAAAATCTTAAACTCGAGATGAGAAGTTAGGAATGCGGTCAATTGAGTGCCCGTTAAACTCATAAGCCCCCTTTGACCTAATTTAAACGTTAAACCTTAATACAATACTTAAGCTAAAGGAGGACGGGATCCCGCCGCTAAGCCGCATTAAGAAGGCTGGAGTTCAGAGGGAAGAAACATTAATCCAGTAGTCTCAGTAGTAGGGGAATTAGGCAGGGAAAGTTAGGGAACATCTTCCCCGCCATTTCAGCCCCTATGAATATTCACTCGAGCACTTGCTATGATAATATTTAACCAACCCTTTTGCTCCAGCCATTAATATCCAAGTCGTTAACAGTAAATTAGTAAATCTCTTTGGATACATACAAATATATATATATATATATGTGTGCATCTCCTCTCCAGT
>KZ807535.1:257389-273381 GCA_000696205.2 Oncopeltus fasciatus | reverse complement strand
AATAGAATAAAAAATCTAACTGTCCCAGCCAGGACTCGAACCTGGATCTCCTGCTATCCGGGTCGGTGCATTTACCATTTATGTTACCGAGACCAGTCTGATAAGTTATAAAATTCCCCGCGCTAGTGTCGAGAGTCTAACCTCCGAGGCAGACGAATATATCGTCTTATGCTCGGAGGAGCTGACATTGTCAAGCTGTTTAAATGACTCTCGTTATTTACTTTTAAATTTTTAATTTTATAAATATTATCATACTTCTATTATCCGTCTTCATTGGTTTCTTCACCAATTCTTTCAGAAACCAATGAAGACGGACAATAGAAGGTATGATAGTTCTACATTCATTGGTAGTGATAATGACCTTTTATAAATATTATTTTTTGTGGTATATAATCCCACGTAAATTTTAACAATTTTCAGTGCAAGGGAACAGAATAAAACTGTCCTGGCTGGGACAGTTAAATTTTTTATTCTGTTCCCTTGCACTAAAAATTGTTACTGTATTCTGCTTGATTATATTGTATATACGTACGGAATAATGTTTTTTTAATAAAGGAAAAAAAAGAAGAGTATTCTGCTTGCTTTAGGTAGTCATTGCTTGGCGGATTTAGATTTTAAATTATCTAATGATTGCATGTATTCGATATATTTTGGAACTAAAATATTTTTAAGAAACTAAAATGTCCGAATTGTTTGTGTGTGAAAAAAATGTTATAAAATGGGGTAAGATTTTTAATCACATATTATCATTATTATCAGTGAATATATATTGCATTTACTACACTTGGCGACATTGATTCCAGCTACTAAACCCAAAGCAACTGAGTCACGATAACGGAACCCCGTTTTAAAGTTTGCCACTTGTGATGGCTGTGCATGCCGACTGAAGGGAATAATAACAGCCGCAGAGCTTTCAACTTGATAGGTGCTCTGCGGAGTCTGGATATCTGCGGGAAGCAGGGGATTTATCGCTGTAGGCCAACTGCAGAAGCTAGGACGGAGATATAGGATGGGAGCGAGCATGCCATGTCGTAAACAGCCAGTAATTATTCAATAGGACTGAAAACAGTCTTCCTGGGAACCCTTTGCCCCAATTCGCCTTTGAGTAAATCAAAGACCGCCATGACCTCGATCCCGTCTCATTTTACTCGATTCGTCCAATTTACAACTGAAACAACTTTAACTTATTAAAATTTGAATTTAAACTGTTTTCGTATATTTTCGTAATCTATCATAAATATGAATAGCTAGCGTACTCTCATAATTAAATACGTACTAAATACGTTGTTTCAGGTCACAGGTAAGAGTAAGAAAGGCCTTGTTCAGAACGCCGTATTTCGTACAGAGTATTCATTTTCTGAAATTCAATTAAAAATCAAAGCAAGATGTTTTCCTCATATAAACGCATGAAAATTGCTAAATCTGTAATTATTAGCTTCAGATTAACAGATTTCCATCCCATTTTAAACCATCCATTGCTCAGAACAAGCTGTTATTTATCGATAAATGCTTGCCGAGGGTGAGATCCGTACGGATCTATATCCGCCCCCATTTAAAACCCCATTTAAACTATATAAACTTAGAGGTACAATAGAAGAAAATAACTAACCGTACCACAATCCACCTTGGAGTTATATTATGAAATGCTTGAGATAACCACAAGTAAGAGATAATAGCTTTCTTTCATGCTGCAGCAAGTAAACCCTCACTGTAATAACACCAGGAAGTAATCCGTGTTTTCAAACCTCATGAAATATCGGCTGGTACTTTCTTCAGGACCAGATAATATTTCATGAGGTTTGAAAACACTGATTACTTCACGAGGGTTATTACAGTAAACAATCTCTGAAATATTTTGAACGACTAGATAAGAGCTTTAGACTCTATTTTTAGTGATTATTGTCTTATAGGGAGAGATATCTTGGGAAGACATCCTCGTAAGAGTCTGGCCAAGCAGGAAAGATTGGTCGTGCTCACTGAGTTTTTTCTATAGCTAAAACTTCACCTTGCCCTTTCCCAATGGTAAATATTGGTGTGTATCCTGATTAAGCAGAAGATGGCAATAAAATGGGATTATATAAACAAAATCCCCAAATTGATCTGAATTTGTTATATTACTTATATAATAATTAAACCTTTTTATATGTATGTCAAAAATAATTAAAATTTATAGTATTCTAAAAATAATTCTAGTTATCATTTTCTTGAATGAAGGAACTGCTGGTATTAAGTAAATTTTATTTTTAAGAGATTGAGATTGAAAATTACTGACAATCTCTGAAACATGTCATATTTAGTGCACTTAATCACATATTTGATCATGAATATATCATAGAATAACTTCAGGGATGTTTTATTTTTAATTGGACTTAAAGCACTAATAAATAATGCTACATTTATCGAACCGATAAAATTAGTTGTTGACTTATTGGATATTTAGATAAATATTTTTAATAGATTTTCCCACGGTGGACTTTGTCTAGAAACGCGGCTTTTAATTCTTTATTAGTTTGTTTATTTGTTTCTACCCTAAATTGCACGTTACTTTATCAGAAATTTAACAGTATGTGGCTCCCACTTGTTTATTTCTCTCCTTATTATCTGGCTAAATTTTGTTGATATATTTCCCATTATTTTTTTCTCGAAAATTATTATTAGAATTAAGTCACCTCGTTGCACGAAATACTCAAACCAAAATTCAATTAATGTTAAATTGTCCCCGTCTCTGTATATTTATATATCCAGTAATATATGGATGAACAAATATTTATCAGGCAGTGATCAGTTGTCGGAAAATCTTATTTATAATATTTACAAATATTATTACCAAACTGGAAGTAAAAATAAATAGCAGAACCTATTCCTACTAACATTTGAGGTTTTTTTATACCATGTTTAATATATACGGCAGAGGGTCAATAAAAATGTCAATGGGAGCCTCTAAGCTGGCACATGCGAAAATTGGAAGTCGTTAAATATTTAGGAAAAATATTTTTTTAATTTTTTATTATTAATATTTTTTTTTTAACACAAAACTAATATCCTATTCAGGGCTGTATGAGGACGGTTTCACAAGCTTTACAAAATGCTGAAATAAATAGTAATAATTGTGGAATATTATATATAAAACATTTCAATAAAGAAATAAAATAAGGAATAAAACCTTACAAAATTTTGAAGCCTGTCTTTATTGATAAAAAAATTAATTGAAACGTTTACTAGTTAAATTGATTTAATTATCTCTTTTAAAAAACGAATTTCTTCGTCCTCAATGTAATCTGACACGATAAATATATTGAATAACTGACAAATTATAAATTATGGAATAAGATTTTGTCTCAGACTATAATTTATTTTTAAATATTAGGAATAAAAATAAATGAATCAATTTGTATGTATGTATAATGGTATTAGAATAATCAAGTAAAATTTAAATCAGTACATCGGGATTTATGTTACCGTGAAAAATTAGTTGACATGCAGAGAAAAGTATGTTTTTGGTTAAGTATTCTATCCCTGTACTCGTCTTGTTATTATTCTACTATATTACAGCACACCTTTATTAAATATGTTTTGAACGCGTATCTACCAACAAAAGACATATATTTAATGTCAATCAACGCGGTCCAATAGTTTTTTAACTCTATTAAAATATCTTTTCTCATATATACAAAGATGCAAAACTCATTTCTGAGTTTTTGTGGTTAAAAAAGGGGCCCATATAACATGCGTCAATGATTCACATTTTTCAAGAGAAAAGTATTTCTGACGATCTGCTTTTATGGCCAACTTATGCAAACTTTTGCGATGATATTTTTAGAAGAAAATGAAGAAAAAATTGAATCAATGAAATATATCTCTCCAAGTTTTGTGTGAAGAACTGTTTCACTTCCCTAGAGGCAATTTTTCACTTTTAAAGAACTGATTTGTCTTAAAATGAAGGGATGGAAATTGGGCATGCCAACTGGAAAAAATATATAAACACATGAAAACTAAACATTTTTATTCCTTTACATTTTTGTAAAAAACTCTTATTTATGAAAACATTTAGTAATATAATTTCCAGAGTTAAACGGCCTATTACTTTTAAAATATCAAAGCCATCGTTGTTATTCAAGCTTTCTATTCATTTATTCTATTCAAACCATAGAATAAATGAAATTTTTTTCTCAAATCGGACGAGGATAATGAAGGCTAAAATTTAAAATTGTAAAAGTTTTGTTATAGTTAGTCTTTCGAAAATTTTTATAAAACAAAAGCTACACGCTTTTAATTTCTTACACTTATATTCTATAACATTTTTATAAAAACTGTGTTAGTCATTTACTCTTATCCAAGTCCATCATTAAAGAAATATAGGATATTTGTTTGGTTTACACTACAACATCGGGGCGGACTTTTTGAATATTTAGCATATATATAAAGTCTGCACAGCAGATATTACGCATAAGTAAATTTGAATTACTTACATTTTTCGGTAACTTAAAAATCATAGCTTCTTCACAATTTTTCTTTTCTTTACATGCCTTTTTTACTTTGTTTAGAAGTATTAATACAATCAAACCAGGAATTTTTTTTACTTTTTTGGCAATCCACTTATTTTATTGGCATTCCTTAAATTAACTAAGAAGTATATAGGTAAACAGTTTGGAAGGGAATCATAAAGTTATCAACTAAAGGTTATCACATGAAAGGCTCGCACTTGAGGTAAATGTAGACATTTAAAACATAGCCTCAAATGTGGGATCACTATATCAACTAACGATATTTGTTAAACTGAAAACGATAATTAATTATTCTTCTATTAAAAAATTATAATTTTTGCATTACATTTTTTTTGTCGTCCTACTTTTTTTGAACTTATTCTTTTTAATAAAAAATTTAAATGCCAAAAAAAGACTAAATTGACTTTTCTTAAATAATAAATTAATGGAATAACTTAAAGCTTTGCTCAAACTTTTTTTTTTTGTTTTATGTAGAATATTTATTTTAAAGTGAGAACTAAGTAATAACCCATCCTCAACTATACTTTTTTTATCGCCAGACTTGCGAAAATAAAGGGTTGTGCTAAAAAATATATGTATAGCTTTGTCAAAATAATAAAATATTCATTTTCAGCTTAGCTAAACTTCTTCTACAACCTCCTCCGTAGAGTGCAGGGATGACTCAGCCCATGCCTAGCAGGTGTCGAGGTGCCGATTTAGCGCCTTCATGGCCCTAAGCTCCAATCCCTTGTTATGCCCTAACCTGGAGATGTGGTCAGTCCATTTTAGACATGGTCATTCACTGGATCCACGCGAATTTCATACCTTAATACGGAGCATAAGGCTGCTTTCCTAGTACAAAACGCTTTTTCCTCGCTTGAATGATTACTCTATGATAGTCCTGCGCGAGGGGATATATTTTTGCATCTACCGTTGGGATTTGGAAGCTGTCTGTTCTTCTTCGAAATCCTCTAAAATGACCCTCAGTTTTTTGTTTTGTTTTTTTCCTTTTTTCTAGGATGGAACTGTAAATTTGTAGACCACCTGTGAGAGAAACATTTGCCTGTTGTTGCCACATTCACTTGAGCTTCCCTTCTAGTGAATGGAAATGATGATGGTATATTTTCGTTCCTTGGGTAAGCTTTATTAGGTGAAATCTTCTGGGAGAGATTCAGCAGAGCTCTTCGAAGTTTTAGTCCACTAAACTTAATAAGCTCTGGCGAAATACCATCTCTTCCTGCTACTTTGCCATTCCTAATTTTTTCTATTACCTGATTGGCTTCCTCTTTCCAGATTAGACACTGACATAATTCTCTGATCAAGCTTTCTGCCTACCATTTCGAAAAGAATTCAATCTGGAGTTTTTCAGAACTTCTGTATATTATGCATTCTTTTTCGATAATTAATTATTTTAAATGTCAATCCTATGATATATTATAGATCATTCCTTTCTAGAGCGAAGTTTTTTATGTCATCTATTAGTAACAGATTGTCTCTTCCGAGTTCTGCATTCCTGATTGCCTTTACACTCTCGGACTTACTCTTAATATTGCTGTAAACATTATTTCTAATATTATCTACTACATCTTACTAATATAATAACAAATTAACTGTTAAATGTGTGGACGGTAGCACATTCCTTGACTTGCGCCGCCATGACTGGAGTAATGACAGTGGAATTAACTGGCGGGAACTCCCTTGCGGCACTCAATTCATTGGCACAATAGGTCACGAGGACAACGTTGTTTCACTCTCCTGCCTGAAGGTTCTACCTGTGCCATACACCTGTCATTGGTGATGCTACACCCCACAAATGATCAGTTTAGCTTCACTTCCTTACCAACCCCTACGAGATTGATTTTTAGAGATAAGCCAAGCTCTCAATACCGCTGAAACTCCATGGCTTTTTGTACTATATTATTATTGTTACATTAAACTTCCTCCGTTATCCAAGGTAGACGCACTGTAATAGGTGAAAAATTGAAATTCTGTTAATCCTCCAATTTAAAATTTTACGAACTTTGTTCGAGTGTCGGCCTCCCATTCAACCACTTAGGAGGAATGAGCTATCTACAGGTTGCCATCCCATTCTAAACATTCATTGCTCAGGAAAAGCTTTTATTTATCGATAAAAATTTAACAAGGATAGAGACCCGAAGAGATCCCATGAGCTTCCCTGAAGCCCTACTTATTCCTTCAATCGGTCACAAAATTGTCTTTCGTTTTCCTTCTCGTCCCCACCTTAACATTTTTAACTCCTATATACGATTAAGGATCTTGGGAAATACGATATTTACACGTATTCTAGTATTATAAACACCTATAGCAGTAGACAAACCTTTATTTATTTTTAAGAAATAAAGGCTAGAAAAGAGAAGCCTGCCTTGCAGGACACTGTCGCAATACTTAGGTGTTCGTTCGAGTCCTTTGGATTGGGCCGAAGCTTCGAAATAATTCTTAATTTTAAATCACTGCACAAGTTTATTTTTAAATTATAACTAATTATAAAATAATTTAAATTACAGATACATTGAAATTGGCAATGAAGTGGACGAAACATAGATCAAGAATTAGAATTGGGTGTAAATTTTTTTTTTTTCTTTGATGGAACTACAACCCACGAAGGTCAGATACTCTTGAATAATTGAGATAGATATAATAAATGAAACATTTTGTATTCTCAAAAAAAATTGATCGGTAAATTAGAATAAATAAGAAATATTTAATGGAAGGAATATATTAAGACAAAAAAATTTCAAAAAAAATACTCACAGTTGTTAGCTGTGTTAGTAGAAATTAAAGTCGATTGGTGAATGAAGAAAGAAAAACAAATCTCTACAGTAACAGCATATTTCTCTACAGATATAAAAATTCTTGTGGAAATCATAAAACCATGCGACGGAACCAAAAGCATGTAGGCTGGGCGTCTAACATCAAACACAGGAACATAATCTTTTCAAATAATGAGAATTAATTTAAGAGAATTACATACACAAGCTGTAAGAAGAACTGATGCGACCATTTCCTTAGGGAATTTTTTATCAAAATGAATAGAAAGGGGGTTAAAAACAGTGATGAAATTGTAGTAGAACATTTATAAATCATGGTCAGCGTAATCATTTTCCTGTGTTTATTTGAATCTTCACGGGATACAAACGTGATTCTGAAGCTGATGACGGATCACAATATTGTACAGTCATTATTAAAATAATTGAACGTATCAAGTTGCTTGAGGTTTATGCTATTTTTTTAATAACACTGAACAACAAAGTTTTTGTTTCGGGGTTGAAATTAGCTGATTTTAATGTATTTCCAAGTGTTAAAACCAAAAATGACCATAAAAATTATATATTAGCTCTTATTTTCAAGACATAGTATCATTCTATTATATATATATATTGAGTTTTCAACAAATGAAATATTTCATCACCAACAGTTGGTACACATGTTTGTTTACATAACACCCCTCTCATCAGCTGTTCATAAGTAGTAAACATAACCTTTGCGAGTTTGTCAATTGTACGCACGTGGTTGCTATTGAAATTATCGTGTGAAGTTGATTTTTAAATTAATTTAAGTGCTGATCTGAAATGCCTCGAAAGTGTGTGAATTCTGTCGATAGCTTTTGCTATATATGTGGTGAAATAACATTTAAGGCTCAGAAACGTAAAATGTCACCTATCATTAAGACTGCCTATGAACATTATTTTGGTGTAAAAGTTGGGGACCAAGATAAATATGGGCTCCTCATATATGTTGTAATTCTTGTTCCGTCATATTGCGAGAGTGGCTGAAAAATAACAAGCGGGCAATGGCTTTTGCAGTACCTATGGTTTGGCGTGAGCCTACCAATCATACAGACGACTGTTATTTCTGCTTAACTCCTCCCATTAAGCAAGGTTTATCTATGAAGAAAAGAAGAACGGTGAAATACCCTAATCTCCCATCTGCTCTTCGGCCTGTACCACACTCAGACAATTTGCCAGTCCCTTCTCCACCCCAAAACTATGAAATTTTAGAGGAAAGTGATGAAGTCTGTTTACAAGAAGCAACCCATCCTTCTACATCCTATGACCCTGATTTTGATGTAAGCGATAGGTCTAGTGATCCGCACAGAATTAGTCAAGCAGAGTTGAGTGACCTTATAAGAGATCTTGGCTTGTCTAAGGAAAAGGCTGAGCTGTTAGGGTCAAGACTACAACAGTGGAATCTTCTAAAACATGATGTGAAAATATCTCAGTACAGACAGCTCAGTACAGGATGCTCCAGAAGTGTTTTATAAAAGACAAGCTAAACGACAGCGATCTTACAATATATCGGATTGACTTAATTGAAATTTGGTGGTACAAACCTCCCTTATTTGTCAAAACACTAAGAATAATGTTTTTTTTATCAATTTTGTACTTAAAATATTCTAAAAGAAACATAACAATATTGTTTTTTGTACTTTCACTTTTCACGTATAGTATAACTACTCTTTAAGATTAAGTGCTGTATATCTCAAAAACCAGAGCTAATAAAAATTTTTCAATGTTATTTTCGTTTTTATCACCCCAAAATTAGTAGAAATAGACTAATTTAGTGTAAGAAACATTCAAAAAATATTTTTTTGTTGTGCAGTGTAATTACTTGAAATATAAAATTTTAAAAAATAAGCTATACCACAATTATTATTATGCTAATTAAATAGCATTGTGCTTGCCATATCAATAAATCTTACTTGATGTGATCTTGTCATTCCGTTGCAAATAAATTTCTCTAAATTGAGTTAAAAATAAATTTCTTATTATCATCATAGTCATTAATATTCTTTACAGCTATTCAGCATGAGGTTAAAACTCCTAATTTCTTAAATTTTCTTTTCCTTCGATTTACTTTACTTATCGATAAATTTAGGCAATAAATGTTTTCGATTTTATGAATCTTTTCTTTATTTTCTTTTAATTCAAATTTCCTCAACGCTAGCGATTCACGTCCATAAATGAAAAAAAATTTCATACTTGGGGAACTTCAATATCGCTGATATAACACTAAATTTAAAAAAAAAAAAATTGTTTTACATTGGACGCCAATATTTTATGTCAAGTATCGACGGAGCCGGACAGAGCACTGAGCTACAAAGAATGATTTTGGATTTTTAAATTCTGAGTGAAGTTTTAAAAAAGGATGCGCAAAACTTTTATAGTTGTGNAATAAAATAATTATTATAAATAAAGTAAGTGAATACGTGAATAAAATTGATCAGTGTGAGTGTTTGTGTGTGTGTTGTGTTTGAGAGAGAAAGTCAGATAAAGAGAGGAGCAAGAAAGAGAGAGTTTGTGTGTTTTAAGTTTGCCTAATAGATAAACTGATGTTTTGTATTTTATCTGAACAAAAATAAACATGTTTCAATTTCTTACGAATTATTTAAGATTTTCAATCTAGTGGAAATCATTTCAAATACTACAATATTTAATTAAAATTGAAGCTGAACAAAATTATATAATTATTCAGTATTAATTTAGTGTATATATATATGTAAATTTAATATTTATTAATGTAACATTAATTAAATGAAATATTAGGTTACGTAATTTTTGCAATGTACGCTAAAATTAATTTATCGCTAGTCTTAGTTATGTACAAGTTTATGTTATGTTCCAGAGTACTGTCGGATGCAAGGGAGCTGAAGGAGTTCCCTAGTTTGAACGGGACTACTGCACTTGAGATACTGCGAATTGACCGTGCTAGTATCCGGACAGTTCCCCGTACCCTTTGCAGTACTTGCCCCAGGATCAAAAGCCTGTGAGTACTGAATGTCAAGTCTCTCTTCTATCGTGCTACAAGCCCGCCCAATATCTGAAGGCCCCTCACAGCCGTCCTAAAACATTTTAACAGAAACTTCATTTCATATCTGAAAAAGATGGTTGCCCGGTATTGGGATATACTTTCTGTTAAAGTATTTTAGAACAGCTATGGGGGGCCTTTAGATATTGAGTGCACTGAAGTTGCATGACTGCTAACATTTCATTTCCTGTAATAATAATTGAAGTGGCCTTGAAATAGCGGTGACCCTTCAATTTCTAAACAATCTTAGATTTTGATCATTTCACCTTAACCTGATATTTTGCGAGTTTTTTCTGAATTGCTATTGAGTTATTCAATTCCAAGCAGCTCTGTGGCGCAAATAAAAAAATTTGCACCGATCCAACAGAAGAAAAACAAAAATATGGTCCGTTCAGAATTGAATACACATACATTTTATATTTGATCACACAAATACACACTATGGGCTATATTTACAGATGTTATGGGCTATAGTTACAGAATCTGTAATTAATTGTCAGTATGAAAATTCCCAAGGCTTCTTTCTGTTACGTTTTAATTATTAATATCAATCAATCCAGCTTTCATTAGGCCTTCATTTTCTGGCCATTGAATGGAAATCTTCCTCTGAACCTCTCGCTCAGCAATTATAGAAGGCTTCTTTCATTCATTTTCTTAAAAATAAAAATAAATATAGGAATATCTACTTCACATTTAATAATCAGGCCGGAAATCAGGAATGAAAAAAATTATATTTTATTTTATTTCCGTCAACTTTAAAAGAAAGTCTCCACTTAGAATTATAATCAAAATAAATCACACACTCATTGACAAATAATTATATATGATAAAATATATCCTTCTAATATCAACACATATTACAACAAAATGTTTATTTTATATATAACATAGTGTGCGTGCATGTTTGCGGCCTCTCATTATATTTTTTATTGACATTATTCTTCCCAAGATGATTCTTATCTTTGGAATAAAGGAGATATGGTTTTTGAAGAATTATGTTAAAAAATAATCTTTTTTTTTTTTAATCATCAAAATCGATCCAACCGATTAAGTAAATCGCTGCTTAAATTTAAATGCGGTTTTTTTTTTTCGTTTTTTTTTTTTTTTTTTTTTTTTTTCCAGATCGAAACACTCGACAGAAATTGAGCTATTCAATCACATGGTTGAGTCACGTTTCGGCCTAAGTTCTAGGACTTCATCGGGATTCAGTAACAAAAGAAAACATGCAAAAGTAATGTAGAAACGTGTCTATGTGTTATAGTATAACACATTAATAACTGAAATGATAAAACTAATGAAAATGAAATTATATGTAATCAACTATATAAAGTATAAGAAAACTAAATAAGGAACATACATATGAAAAAATATACATAATATAGTGAAAGTAACATACCAAATAAGTTGATGGGTAGAGAGAGGCTTCTGCTCTACGGTAACTAAATCGTGACTGATATGTTTTTAATATGGGAAATTGCGGAAGAGAACAGGAGGGGTTGCAGGAGGGGGGTCCGGATGAGAGTCAGTATATTTAAAAGGGAATTTTTTAGGCGGCTTGCCTTTGTGGGATTAGGTGCCTGAGGTTGCTGGAAATGTAAATTATGGGGGAAATGAAGGGTCCAGGGCCACTGGTTCTTAGTGTTAATACACCACTATGTCAGAGATGTCCACCAGTAGAACATGCCCAACTTTCAAAGAAAAATATCTCCTATGCGTCGGCATTATTGAAATTACCTATTGTGGAATCACTTGCTCAAAAAATACTCACAAAATATCGAACTAAAGGCCCCAGGATTGGGGTTTCCACGATTCTAGACTCTCTTCCGGTCTCCACTCTTGCGTCCCTTTCAGTTCATCTCACAGAACACGCACGTGTTTCCTTCTTCACAGATTTAAAAAAATATTTCAAGTAAAATTTAAATTCAAAATGAAATATGGATTCAATATATTCTCAACAAAATTAACAATTTAATGTTAGAAACTATCAATAACTCTAAAACAAAAACTTTACACTGTACTGCAAAATTGGATACAGATATCAAGGAGGATGATTAATTCACTCAAAGACTCATAGAACGCATAATTTAACCATTATTCAACAAAACATACAAAGTGCAAATTCTAAATGGTGTAAGTTGTTGAACTCCCTTATTTTACTTAAGGTTGATGTTGCTGATCTTCAAGATGCTTGGATTTGGGACACTCGGACCTACAATTTCTCCTAGTACTTTGTTCTCTCTAAGAAAATAGAAACGGTGGGTTAGCCAAACTTGTAAGCAAATATATAAGATGGGCTAGGTTAGATCTCCCAACTTTTTCATCAACTGAAGCAATTGGTGTTTCTTTTCCAACTTTTTTCAAACCATTGCGCCTATTTAATGTTTACACAACTCCTAATAAACCTCTATTACATAATGACATTGAGTCTTTAATTTCTACGGCAGCTGATAACAATACAATAATATGGGGCGCCTTTTACCGGACAATTTATCACAGAAAAACATACATTATCTCAACGATTGGTCGCCAACCAAAATTGCAGACCAACAATAATAGATAGCTGTTAAGTTAAACTGTGAAGTTACTACGAGTTACGTCTGTAACGACCATCTACCTATTCTTATAAAAAACCATGACTCCCACTTTTCCACCTCACAATGCCACGAGAAGATGGATGAAAATTCATTCTATTACACACCTCATCTTTCAGTAGATTAATTTCAGTGCATATAATTATTAGTATTGTAATAGGGTGTATTTTTATTATAGTTCAGCCCTGATTATATGAATAAGTCAAAACGTTGTCAAAAAATAAAATAATCACCCGAACACTTGGCTGTATTTTATTTTTCACCCAAGTCCAAACCATAACTTCACACGAAATACTCAACGTCAGCTAATCACCAACTACTTTTATTTTCAACCATTATGGTATTTAGCAGTTGGAATCGTAAAAAATATTGAGAATAGTTTTTAAAAAACAACCCCAACGTTTATTTCTTCAATGTATTAAAATAATGTTTTTTAAATATAAAACCACTTAAGGCTTCTTAATTCTAATGAAAATAAAAATGTTGGAAAACCTGATACACTAGTATATTATTTCTCACACTTGATTATTTACCAATAAATATATTAATTAATGGGCTTTCAAATCTGAACTCGAAACTTCTACAATATTATATTTGCTGATTAGTTTCGTAACTTTTCTCAGTATATAACAAGTGTTAGTGTGTGCGAATGTATTTCGGTGCATTAAGAAATATTTGTAAGTAATAAATCATGTGATTTGATGTTTAAACATGTATTGAAATGGATGAAAAATTAGATTTGGAGAATGAAGAGAGGATTATCAAGAATTCGGTCTTGGTAGTTGAAGAATTAAAAACTAATTTTTAACCAAATTTATTTATTTTAGCATCCCTAATTTATTTTAGCCAACTTTTCGGCCTGTTTTTCAGGACTTCGTCAGGGCAAATAGGTTGATGGGGAGAGAGACTCCTGCTCAACAATGTCTACACAAACTGAGTGATATTGATGATGTTTGGTTTTGGTTTTTAATTTTTTATTGGCAACAAACATCTCAGGTCATCGTTGCCGAGGATTTAGTTTTCATTAATTCAATTTAAAAAAATGTTTTTCTTTTTTCCAAGCATATGCATTTATATAGATATAAACACAATTATATTACAAAAATTTTTAGATATTACTTGGTTACGCCATATTTTACTAAATTTCAATTATTTTTTTCCCCCTCTTTTACTCCTTTTTTTTCTTCCTTTTTTTTTCTTTTTTTTTTCTTGTCTAGTAAGTTTGTTCAGATTTCTACACAGTGATAATACATGTGTATGTATAAACACCGGCATACATACACATTGACATAAAGTTTTATTTTATTTGTATTTGGTACAGCTTTTCAGTTTATTTAAATATATTCAAAGTCCTCTGTTTTGCTAAATTTTTTCGTAAAGGGATATCTCATGTAGGAAGATGAAAACTTTCTCCAGGAATGGGCTTTTGTCTTCCAGTATTGTTTTCATAGTTGTTGGTATTCCCATTTGGTTTAATTTTGCTTTATATTTCTTACAGGTGGTGAAGATATGTTCTATGCTGATGGGTAGGTTGCATATCTCACATATTGGTGGCTGTTTTTTAGTGATGAGATGCCCATGGGTTAGACGGGAATGACCAATTCGTATTCTTGTTAATACTACCTCTTATCTTCTATTTTCCCTATTGGACGAGTCCCAAGCGACAATGTCTGTCTTGATTTCCCGTAACTTATCTGGGGCTTCATTCCACATTGCAGTCCAGTTTTGATGAATTAATTTATTTAGTGGAGAGAATAGTTCTTGTGGCGAGATGTAACAGCTGGTTAATTCTGTTAGTTCATCTTTTGCTGCTGCGTCTACTTTATCATTTCCGGTGATATTGATGATGAAGTGTCATAAAATATCATAAAATTTTATTGTTTTTAAACAGTGGTTGAGCAGGAGTCTCTCTCTCGCCCAGAAAATCAGGCCGAAACGTGAGCTGAAATAAAATTTTTTTTATTACAAATTAGTTTTTGATTCTTCAACAACCATGACCGAATTCCTGACAATCCTCTCTTCATAAGACTATTATATTTATTAGTCAAAAAATTTACCTCCAAATATATTTAGAGAAATTTTAGTATTACTGCTTTCCTTCCTTCGAAATAGTCGGCTGCTTTTCATTTTGTGTGTATGTGTGTTTATGGACTGTTGTACACAACTGTTTATTAATTATACAGGTACACATTACAAAAACAGGCTTTGTGGCTGTTAAAGGTAACTGGACACCATTTTTCTCTTTTGCAGTCTCACTCACTGAAAAATGAATTCACAAAATGTTCATGAATTACTCCAATGCTCCAGAATTTTTCAGACCATGTCGTTTCACAAAAAGCTACTATATTTAACACTAAATAACTAAATAAGTCAGTTATATCATTAATCCTATAAACAGTATTTCAATTTCTTTAACATTAAGATTAAATGTATGGCTAGCACAATGAAAATCAAATTGTATTCTTAGGACCTGAGGAATACATTTTTTGAGACAGAGAAATCATTCCTTCAGATCTTATGTTTTAAATCTGGACTTGATCTATTGGGGTGATTACTAAAACATAAAATAAACACAAGCTTCAGTCTAATGTTACAGAAAATATCTTCCAGGAAAAAAAGCTTGAGGACTATGAGGTATATGTTGACCTATATCGCTACACTTTCATTTCGCCCAGTTTTGGCCTAAGGTGTAATAAAAAATCTAGGTATTATGCTCTATTTATATGTATTGAATGGGCGTAACCCAAGTCATGTAGGAAATGTAAAGGAAAATCTGTAACAATGACAAATGAACATAATTTGTACTTGAAAGATAATTGTTGTTTGGACAATGGTGCACATTGTCATGGCTATATCACTGATTGAATTTAGTGGGATTCATTACCTCTTCTACGTGCAATATATCAAGAATTCTAAATCACACAGTAATTTGACTTTTTTTTATCTTAAAACTCTTGCATCCATCATTATTTTGATAAATGCATTCTGTTTTAGCAATACCTTTATAGCTATTCCATAAAATTTTATTGTTTTATACTAGAAAAAATTTTCTGAATATAATATATGAGATTTTTATATATATATATTTTTT
>KZ807535.1:172446-184441 GCA_000696205.2 Oncopeltus fasciatus | reverse complement strand
TAGTTTTTAAATTAATGTCATAGAACTTGAAAATTATGCTGATTTATTTTTTCAGGGTTTGTTGATTACCTTGAGGCTGTTTTACTTTATAAAGTTGTTATTTTTTATATGGGTTTTATATTTTCCAAAGTGACATCACTAAAATGTATATTACACACATATATATTTACACACACACACACACTGTAATGCTCTGCATTCCATATTTTACAGGCTAACTTCGTTAATGAGCATAATTGGACCAATAGGTGTTGGAGTACATGACATTATTATCTGTAATGTAATGTGCCCATAAAATAAATAAAAAAAAGGGAATAAACAAGTTGTTTTTTTTCCATGTAGGGCTTAATATTCATTATAGAGTAATGAAACTCAACACAGCTTTGTTTATTGATTAAAGACATATTTTAAAAGTTACTTATCAAAATGTTATATGCATAAAAGTAGGAGTTTACCTTAACCATAAAATGTTAACTTTATAGCCTAAAAGCTAAAATGAGTTGTTTAAAAAAAATAAAATTCAACATAATTCTTTCTAATGTAATTTTTTAGGTATGTTTGTTGCAGAGCAAAATCTGACAAATAAGGATGGGGTTAATCTGAAATGTGCTATGTGAGCACAAAAATTTTTTCACTATGGTGGGCATAATATTTATTTTCGAGTAATTAAACTTCAAACATATTTATTATGAAAGAAACATTTTAGGAGCTAAAAAGTAAAATTAAACAATTTAGAATGGGTAAAATAGCAATTTTACAATTTATGAGCCGAAATATTTACTTTTATTAATGAAATTTTATGTATCAGTTTTAAATGTCATAATAAACAGACTGGGGCCTGAGCTAATTTTGAGCAAAATTAATTGAATAGAAGTGGAGGATTACCTGAAATGTCAAGTGCGAAAACAAAAAGTGTTTTCTATTGTAAGGGCATAACATTTACTTTAGTGCAATAAAATTCAAAAACGATCTGTTTAGTGATATAAAACATATTCTATGTCTTTATTCTAGTGTAGAGGATCATTACATGGAAAGTTCAAGTACAACTATTCATCAACTGCTTAACTGAAGAATTCACTTAGTTTACACAGTTCCTGCGCGACAGAGTTTTTTTCCTTCCCACTTCCGCAAACCCTATTCTAGCGGTACGTCTAATTTATAATTTATCTACATTTTTATTTGATTTTCATTAAAAAATGACATTCTTTTCCATTTGGGGCTGGGCTACATTTATCTGTTAGTCTTAGTAGTCATATGTAGGTGATTAAATGCATTCATGAGATCAAAGTGTATCAAGGCAAATATAATCATTCAGGAGTATATGTTATTTAGTTGGGGTTCGATCAAGGTAGGACACTACCCCAACTAAATAACATCTACTAATAATCTCTACACTTTCCATTTGAACACATAAGCATAAAGGTTCCTGCAATGAAGCACTGTTGTCTCTGCACAGAAGGTCTCCATCATATAAATTGATAACTTAATAAAAATTAATTCAGCTAAATGAACATATTTATGATGACAATTATTCAACTAATTCAACATATTTATAATGACAATTAAAATGAAAATTTGAAATAAGATCTATTGAAAACAAACAATAAAATAAACATACAATAAATTCAAGAAAATTTAATATGAATAGTTTTAAACTCAAAACACTTTTTTTTTCGGAAGAATTCCGAGGGCAAGTGACCATCCCATCAAAGGGACAACAGAGAAGATCGCCCGAATACTCAAGAATCACAAGATAAGAACAATGTTTAGCACGGACAGGAAAATAACCGACATCCTTCCGAAACATAAGGATAAGGTTGGACTTCCGACTCCAGGAATATACAAGATTCCCTGCTCCTGCAGAACTTTTTACATCGGCAAAACCGGAAGGACGATCGACACACGCCTCAAAGAACACATCGCAGACATCAAACATGGATGCACTCAGAGGTCAGCTCTAGCAGAACACTTCACCAATGCCAGCCACCACATCAAATCCGAAGACGCTTCAGTACTGGCCCAGAAAAACATCTACTATCGACCAACCATCAGAGAAGCCATCGAAATAATGAAGAATCCGAAGAATATCAACAGGGAAGACAGATACAGACTCAGCAAGAACTGGAAACCAGCACTAGTCGACAAGAGGATCCAGCCAATCAGTGACCAGCTACCTGACTACTCCGGAGACCAGCTGCCGGAAGACAGGATCAACCAGTGGGAAGGCAGGCTTCGCCCAAGGACCGGACCACGCCAGGTATATGTACCTCTGGATCTGAAGACAGCTCTCATTCTCCGTTCAGTCCTGAAGATGCCATCACAGGATTGACACGGTCCAACCTGGAAGAAGAAACTGTACATACATCTGACGACCGTGGAAGCCTACGTGAACAACATAAAACACTTATTCAATAAATATTAATTTCTTATATACGTATAGGCTTTATTTTATTAGCATCTTCAAAATACTAACCAACAGTCACTCCACTGCGACTCGGATTTAGGGTTTAGGAAAAGCTGGATACTCAACTTTTCAAGGTCCTAATTTTTCAGCGTCCTAACTTTTTACAGTCCTCATTTACCTGGCAAATTAAAACTGCAATGCTTTCTGAAAACTGTGCTGTACGGCTACATTTTCTCCTAGCAGATAAATTTTGTTTCTTATCATGTCAATACATACCAAAAATAACAATGATCCCAAAACTGAGCCCTACGATATTCCCAAGGGAAATTCTCTCCAACAGGACTTCTGGCCATCAACATTCACTCTCTCTTATTTGTCTGTGAGATAGAAATGTATCCAGCACAGAACAAACTCACCAACCCAATAGAGCCCAGCTTCATTAGCAGTAGTTGCTAGTTAACATAATCAAAAGCCCACAAAAATCCAGAGACATCCACTGGTTGGGGCAGCCGCAAGGCTCTGATTTAGGACCTTCTCATCCCGTCTCTCTCTCTCTCTCTCTCTCTCTCTCTCTCTCTCTCTCTCTCTCTCTCTCTTTCTCTCACTGTCTCTCTCTCTCTCAATGTCTGTCAATGCTGAACTTATCCAGCGGATTGTCGAAAAAATCATAATTACCGACTCTAATTTCTTATAAAATTGAATAATCGATTTGAAAATAAATTCTGGCACTAATACTCCTGGCACGTTAAATATGTGAATAATTTGATTTTCTTTTTGTAGAATTGAGTATTAAAAACGTCACTTACAAGAAATGCAAGAAAATCTTCAACACAATCTATATTTTCTCTCTCCAACAGTCCGCTACCTTGGGTTCTACCTAGACAGTAAACTAATCTGGAAGACTCACTTGCAGACAAAGAGACAAGAACTAAACAGACCCTTTGTACAGCTCTACAGATTGCTGAACCACAGGTCCAGATTAACAATAGAAAACAAAATTACTCTTTACAAAACATTAATTAGACCTATCTGGACAAAAGGTATGTTGGGCACAGCGAAGCCATCAACATTAGATGAATCCAGGGGTTCCAGTCCAAAGTCTTACGCACAATCCTCAACACTCCTCCCTACGTATCCAATAAAACCATCCATTCAGATCTGCAAGTACCTTTTGTTTCCGAGCTCATCCCCTCCAGGTTTGATAAGTTCTATACAAACCTCCAAGGATATTCAAATCCTCAAGTCCTCTCCCTAGCATCCCATGTTCATCCCGACCACCCTGCACGACGCCTCAAGAGGAGGTGGCCAAGGGACCTACTCCAGCCAGTTTAGTTACAATATTAAGGGTGTGAATGCACTGGCATTTTTCTCCCCCTCTCACTCCCTCCATAACTCCCTGCCTAGTCTCCTTCTTATCCTAGGATAAGGAGAAGATAGGTGCCAGATAGTCTATCGCGGGTTAACCTGGGCTCCTCTCTGAGGACGGGTTACGTCCCAAGATAGACGAGCAAGGACTCTTATCATGTACCCCATCNAAATCTATATTTTCTATTATTTTCAGTGAAGTCGGCTCACCTATCAGTGGTTTCTGTAGCGGTTAATGCTGTGTTTCTGTTTCGCGAAGAGGAACTAGTCTCCGCCGCCAATTTCTTAAGGAACAGCAGGACGGCAGACGCGGACTATGTTCCCGCAGAGTCCATAACGCTGGTAGCGAGGATCAGTAATGCACAACTTGTTCTGAAAATGTACAACAGCTGCTGGATCAAAGGCGTCTTTCAGAGGAGAAGGAAAGGGTGAACCTAGATCTCCTTCAGCATATAGACCACTCTGTACCAGCATATACCGCGAGGACAATTCTGGAGAAGCTCTTGAAGATATAAATGAGTAACACCAACCAGGAGGCCGGTTGGCTTTCCAAGAGGAAATTCATAAGGATTCAGAGCTGAAAAGTTGACGGACTGCGCGGTCGGTGAGGTTGTGTCGGCCATCCACAGACCGTGGGCGGGCAACTACGCCTCCAGAAGCATGATTATGTTGGTTACCCTGGATTTAAACAACGCATAAAACTCGGCCTAGTGGGTGGACAAACTGGATTTATCCTCAATATGACGCAAAGTCACATGAGGGATAATCAGACCGGGTCGACGCCCTTCATACATTTTTGGAGTGCCGGTGGGAAGGGGAAAGAGGCTACCTCGCAGCCGTTCTTGGCTCGCCTTCCGATGGCATCGTCCGCCGAATGCTAACAGAATCCAATTATTTAAACGCGGTTGACGGCTTCTTCAGGAGGGAGCTTAAGACCAATAAGAGTGAGGAGCTGGTGTAACCACCACTTTTTCATAAATCAGATATAAAGGCATTTGGTCTCTCGAGGGACATTCTCGGCGCCCTTTCCGAAGTCGTGACTGAGTCGCCATTCTAGAAGGATGCTGGTTGGTGAGGGGTTTTTGTTGGGGCGAGCGCAGTAGCTGGCAGCGAGAGTCCTACTCTACCTGGCCGTGAACTCCAGATCAGCGGTCGGGCATCAATAAAGGGTTTTCCCCTTGTAAAAAATAAGGTACCTGGACCAGAAGAGGCATTTCCTGAATATATTTTTATTTGATTAACTCGTTTTCAGCCATAAATAAATTGAAAATTTTTTATTTGCGTTAATTCATTGTCTAGAAGCTTCCAACATTGTAATGCTTTTTTCAAAATTCTTAAATAGTAGAGATCAATATCTCTACCTTAATTTTAAATAAAACTCTTTGTGGTTCAAGTGCGTGACTACGGTGTACTATTAACTGGTGTTAATAATTATTATAATAGGTAATTTGTAGATCACTGTCTTTGGAATAAACATTCTATCACTTTCTAAGAAAATATTTTCCCTGAAAGATAAAATTTTGTTCGTGAATTTTCTTGTTTTCTTACAACTCTAATATCTAATAATAACTCACAGGCAAGTTGTAATTGATTCTTAAATTTAATGGTGAAGTTTGAGCAGGTTATGTTTCTTTTTATGTCACTCCTTTTTTTATGAATTGATTTTTTGGACTAAAGAGGAGACAAAATACCGCTAAAACATTCTATTTAAAAATCCCTTAATGCATTAGTTTAGTTTTGTCTTTGCTCTAATATATTTTTTATTACAATATATTATTTAAAACTGTAAATAAAGGAAACATTGGTAATCAATGAAATTAGGTATATCCAATTCTTCGATATAATAATTCTTCCAATATCGAATCATTTATTTTTAAATTAATTTTAACAAATTTGTAAGAAAAAATTCTCTTAATATAAGAAACAAAAGGGAAAAAATGAAATTTATGTATCTTCATATATTGTAATAATATAAAACTTCATTTTCTATAGGAGTATACATGGAACAACTAAATTCTGTAACTTTAGATGTAAATCCGAGTGGAGATAAGAAAATTGAATCTAAGTTAAAGATTGTGAAACAGGGAATAATATGAGTGTGAGTGTGTGTGTATTTTGTATTTTTTTTAAATTTAATATTATGCTCTAATAAATCATTTCTTATTTGATATGTATCGATAAAAAGCTAAGTTTTTCACTTTACCTCTAAGAGCTTTCATGTGAGCTACTGCCATTCTTAAGATAGTAAGCTTGTCCGGTTTCCTCGCAAGGGCATTGCATGTAGGGACCATGTCTGACAGCTCTGTGATGTACGCAGTCATCTTGTTCCGCCTCCGTCTCTCTATCTCGCAATGATTCTCCCTACAGTTAGTGTGCAAACAAACGCAAGATAATAGCCATGCCATTGACAAATAAGTGTTAGTTAACTAAAAACATAGGAAACACATTTGCCTTAGATACTAGGTAAGTATTCATAGTAAAAACTTTTCATTTGCTTAAAAAATAATTTAACTATTGCTTTGTATATTTTTCTTATTTATATATAAATATGTCCAATCCTGGATCAGCCTTTTCCCAAGTCAACGAGGGTAAGACTATTTCCCTAAGCTGACTACGGGGCGCCAGGTTAGCTCCTGGAATCCGCAATTCTGGCGCTCCGGGTCCAAATCCCGCCCAGGCCAAGCTTTTATATATAAATATAAAGCTTGTCCTGAATCATGGGTGTATAGAATGGGATGGCTACCTGTAGATAATCCCTACCTTCACGATCCTAAGTCGTAAAGGGGGGCTAACACTAAAGTAAAAAAACATTATGCAAAAAAATTAGTTATATAATTAATCACTGCAGAATTTAACTACAACTGCTACTCATTGACTACAAAANATACTATAAAATAAATTTAAAAAAATTAATTTTATAAATAAATTATATATATTTTCACCACTTTGATTCTGTAAATGATTATCCTGACTCAAACACTCAACCCTAAGAAGCTCTTTGTTTCAAGCTCTCTTTTATACAGTTTCTTAAGCTCAGAATCACCATAAAGACCTCTGAAAAACTAAATTGATACGAGGGCTCACTACTTCATTATCTACTTTCATCTCATAAGCTTGCTTAACAAAGGCTAAGAATGAAACTGATATTTAAAAAACTCCCATCTAAGCCTCTTTCAAATTCGCCTAAAATTACATATAGAAATATTTTGCAATTCAATCATAATCTTATTCGATCTTTCGATCCCGATATTATTGTGTTTATTTATTATTTCAGAAATGCAAGTCCCAAAAATAGCAAACCCTAATAAATGATCAGAAGCTTTATGAAATTAAACATTTTATGCTTATTTGTCAACCCCACCTCTCTGCATGTAGGAAACAACCGCTGAAAAATCACATTTTTGAAAAGTCATGCACCTTCTATCTATTCTGCGTCATGGAGAAAGTTCCCGAGCTTCTAGCGATAAATATAAACCCGAAATGTTTGCCTTGCATCTTAAGCAAGCAATTTAACATTGCTGATGCTCTTGCACCTTAAGACAATAACCGTCTTAGAGGTTAATATGTTATCTGTCATCTGCCTTGGCACAAAGCACACATTTGTGACCTAGCACTTCATAGTCTTCCTCGAGTACAAGAAGACCACGGGCTTCCACTGTCAATATTCAAAAATCCAAATCAAACAACAGACAAAATAAAATGTTTTAGAGTTTTATAGGTGTCAAAGGGATCAAAAGCCCCTTTTACACCCATAAATATTGCGAGGAGAACCTTCCATAATCAAAAATTTATATTCTATTTAAGCTCCTAAAAGTTATTAAAAATATTTTAGTAGTTAATTTATGTAAGAGCATTATAAAATTAAGCTGAGTAAAATTCCGACAAAAAAAAAATGAATGAACACTGAAAGGTTCTTATTAGATTTTTTTGTTGGGGTTCGGTCACCGACCTTGACCGAACCCCACCAAAAAAATCTAATAATAATATCAACGGTCAAAAAAATTCTTCATTTGAACCTATAACTGTAAGGTTCTGTTTGTTCACTTTATTTTTGGACTATTATAATTAACTAATCTGCTTTATTGCCGAAAAAAATAAAATTATTAGCATTTACAGATGAAATGCACTTAATTATCCATTAAAAATTATTTTAATTTACATATTATTTTATTCTTTGTTTTTTATTGTAATTAAATTACAAAATGTTTTTATTTTAATAAAAAGTAATAAATAAATAAAAGTTAAAAATTGTTTTACATTAATGGAGTTTTTTAAAAAAATATTGTTTGAATTAACGTTAGGATAATGGAAATTAAACTAAATTTTTACGAAATACATTCTTTTTCAAGAACAAGGTAACTTCTTATTTAGATGTAACATCACGTCCTTTGATAAACAAGAATAAACCTGAAGTTAAATTAGAAAAACTAATAGACAAAAATCTCTCAGGTGGAATGAAGCGGATAAAATCACACGCCGAAAAGAGATGTTACGAGAAAGCTGATAAAGAAGCGCGAGAAGACGAAAAGGAAAACTAGTGGGAACGGCGAGTCGTAGTCGCTTGCCTTCCAGTATTGGACATATTCACCAAGAAGCGGATTCTATGGGGGAAATCAATAGTGGCCAGCAACCAGATCGAGAACGCATCAGTACTTAGATTGCATCGATCAAAGACGGAAAATATGTCATTTAACTCACAGACTAACAGAACTGATGACCGTAATCGGGGACCAAGTTTTTCATTTTCACTTTGACTAACAGACGAAGAGACAAGTAACTGAACGAAACAGATATGTGACTACTTACTATAAGAACTTATGCACTCCAGGAAATTATACTTACCATTATTAATATGTGTATGCCTTAACTTATATATTGTAATTATATGTGATTCAACCATATTACAAAATTTTGTAAAGAAAAATGCACGTAATATATGTAATATAAAGTTCTCTGTATATGAAAAATCAAAAGTATTATCCCCTCCCTATAAAATTTGATCTTTTACGTTTCAAGACAAGTACAATCCGAAAATCGAATAGAAAAAAGAAAAGCAAAAAAACTCCTTTATAATTAGCTGAAAAAGAAAAAAAAAAAAAAAAAAAAAAAAAAACAATAGATGCATGGGAATAGAATAAAAAATCTTACTACCTCAGCCGGTACTCGAACCCGACTAGATACAATAGATGCAAGGGAATAGAATAAAATTAACGTGGGATTAAATACCACAACTAATTTCAGTATTTAAAAAAAGAAATATAAGTTGAAAAAAAAACGAGAGTCTAACAAATAGCTGAAAATATTAGCTCCTTCGAGCATAAGACGACATATTCATCTTACTCGGGGGTTTAAACTCGGAGTTAAGTGCGGGGAGTAGAAGGAATTATCTAGCTAGCCTCGGTGGTGCAATGGTTAGCTTACTTGCCCGGAAAGCAAGAGATCTGGGCTCGAGTCCCGGCTGAGGTAGTAAGACTTTTTTATTCTATTCCCTTGCAGCTATTGTATAAAATTAACGTGGGATTAAATACCACAACTAATTTCAGTATTTTAAATTGAAGCATTATTATTCAAAAGTAGATGTTTTTTTGTTGGGGTTCGGTCAAGGTTGATCCAAAAGTACAAATTTCAAATAATTGACCGACCCCAACAAAAAAACATCTACTAATAATCTCTATGGTCAAAAACTCTCCATTTGGAATTATTATTCAAAGTTTTTCGCAAAAATTGGTACAAGCACTTCTTTAAAGGAATTAATTAAGAATCTGGTATATTTATTTAAAAACAAAATGATGAATATAAAATGACGTAATTTGCTTGATACAATACTGTTTCCTTGAACAGAAGTTAGAAAAGGATATTTGAAAAAGTTTAAAACTTAAATGTTCAACATATCTGGAAATTTTAATTCGTACTAAGAGTATTAAAAATACCATAAACATCTATAAAAAAAATAATATATATATATGTGTTTATTTATTATTTCAGCGTCTTACCTTGGGGTGGATAANATTATAAGAAAAAAATTTGATTTACATAAACAACTAAATAAATAATCTGGAACTTTCTTTAATCTAATAGTAGCTTTACTATAGGTTACAACAGCCGCTAAATCTATAAATAAATAATATCCAGCAAGAGACTTTAGGATCAGTGCTCAAAAGGAATAATAAATTAAAATGGTGGTATAACATGCACCTAGAGCTAATCAAACAAAAAAAAAAAAAATCCATACGCAAGATGCAATACAGACAAAATAATCATGAACAGCTTAGTTCATTACAAACCATATCACTAATATTTACAGCATTTACAAAATATAAACAAATACTACAGTAGAATAATGCATCCAAAACTATCAACAAATTAGAAAATTTTGATGATTTAGTCTAATACTAAGTGTATTATTACTTAACTACCAACAACCAGGTCAATGCTCAATTTATGTATGCGTATAAACAGAAAATAACAAGACCTACTGAACCACTTATAAAATACAAAATCTAGTAATCTCCGTCTAAGGCTAGCTAACAGACCTGGACTAAATAATACTCACCCACAGCCAGTGGGAACAAGACCTAGAATGGACAATCAAGTAAATTGAGAGCATAGACATTTATTCCGCAACTATCAGTATTACTATTATTATCCTTATTCAAGAAATCTGGAAATTATGTAATTAAGAACGAAAATGGGACCAAGATAATAAAATGCGCGAAATATTTATTCTATATTTATATTTATACTGGTTACTATACTAGCCTCACCAATGATGCTAACATCTGAATCAAATAAGGTATGTATTATTATGAATTTCTAAACGACTCACAAGCTACTCAGATTTTAATAAATCATACAAAAAAAAATGGACAATCTGTTTATTAATCAAATTAATCCTAATGATAAAGACAAATTATTATCATCCTGTTCATTAATTCAATAAATGATCAGTTTCGGCTGTGCTATACTTGCTATTCAAAGCAGTTAAAATATTTTACTCACATTCAACATTAAATAATCATTTAAATATAAAATTTTACTATTTTAACAAAAAATTAAGCAACTATATACCAGTATTGTCTTAATTATTTAAAATAACACAGTCTGGTACTTTTGATTATTGACTATCAAATTATGTACTTTCCTTCAGGTATTCTTATACACTAGGTGTATAAGTTGTTAGCGAATCCTCAAGGGTAAAATAATTTTTTGTAATTCAGAAATATTAAATACAACAATAATATACAATGTTTTATCAATTATTATGTTGCACTCTGTAGACAGTAAACGTGATGTAGGTAATTGTTACAACTATTGTCAATTTGATTAAAATATGTTTAGCATATTTCGAAGTTCAAAATATCTCTGATCTGCATTTTCGAACTTGGTGCAAAAAGATTGCATCTAAAAACCAATCGATGTTATCTGAACAAAAAAAAGTTCGAACTAATTAGAATTATTATCCTGATGTATAAATTAAACAGTCTTTTAGAGTTATGAATTATTTAAACCCTATCCGAAAACCATTTTCTATGTGTGTGTGTGTGTGTGTGTGTGTGTCTGTGCCCGTTAGTATGTATATAAATGCAGCGTAGGAAAGAAACTTTTTCTTTTCTTTTTGTAATCTTTTTCTTCTCCCTCAAAAAGAACGATCAGTTTCCTTTTGATTTAGATTGATATCCATAGAGGTTACGAATGTTTCATTTACTTTTATTACTTAATTCATATATATATATATAATAAGTAAGAAGAGGAGGAAGAAAGAGCATAGTGAACACACAAAAAGAAAAAAATTATTTAATACTCATTGTAATTTTTTCTTTTTGTGTGTGCACTATAATCTTTCTTCCTCCTGTTCTTATCTATTGTATACATCACAGCCGCGAGTGTTTCCTTTTCTGTATGTATTCAACATCTCTTACCAAAATTTTGTAAAATGTTTTGTGAACACACTTTTTCAACAATTACAATTTACACCGATTACTTTCAACGAATCGTTACGTAACCCTAACAGTTACGGAAGTATTTACTATTTTTCAAATTGGTCTTATAGACCAAGGAGATTTATAACCTCCCTTCTCCTAACTCTGACTAGTCGTGATTTTTTTCTTTCTTAATATTAGGCGCTTCGGCTAATTAGGTCATTGGTGCTCAAAGAGCTATAAATATAAGACAGATAAAAATATAACAAACTGAACAATATAATTTATAAATATCTCAGCCGGTACT
>KZ807535.1:148034-158194 GCA_000696205.2 Oncopeltus fasciatus | reverse complement strand
CCCCCCCCCCCCCCTCAACAAATAAAAAATAATCTGAAAATGATGAAAAAATATTTATCAAAATCACACCCAGCTTCTAATTTGTACATTTTATTGAATTTATTAGTTTTAATTCGTTTCAATGATTGAGAACTAACTTGTTCTCTTAGAACACTGGCACTGGTCTGTATGGTTTATAATTTTGCTCTATTACTTAAGGTATAACTAATTAATTTTTTGCGTTAATGTTGTATATTTATACAGTAAAATTTCATGAAGATCACAATTAATGGCACTGGTATGCTTAGTTTTTATTTTAATTTTTCTTATTTGATTTATAATTAAATATTAAATACATTATTTTGTGTTTGCGTTGTATATTTTTATGATTAATATAAAATTAAGATCATAAGTTTATAGAATATACAATTAATGCAACTATAAAAAATATATTTACATTTATAATTTTTCCCTCATGATGTTTGATTACAGGTGTTACTTTGTCAGTGTTTTACATAATAGCTATAATTGTGACGATTAAATTAATAATTGAAATGCCGAATTAGAAAAATAAATACTTTGATTAATAAGTAGAAAAATAAACATTAAAAAAAAAAAAAGGAATGACATGAGCAGTGAGCAAAAATGAGGGAAGAAGGTTGGATCTGCAAACCACGTCCGCACTATTGAAGCAATTCCAACGCTCCTGGAAGGTTATGAGTACTCCCTTTAGCAAATTAACAGTGGTGGCTTAGTACTCGGGGCCATGCAGACGAAACATATCAGACGGCTATTCATTATACCTCCTCAGGTTTGTATGTTCTCAGTGTGTGAGGATATATATTCCACTCTGTAAGTCGAAAGAGACAAATCAGTAACATTAATGTCTACCCTAGATTCAAAACTGAAACTGTAGGAACCTCTGTATAAGAGAACCCAACCTACTGATAGATACAAACATATCTTCTTAGTAATTTACAACATGTTCCAGCTCATAATAAATTTATCTTTAAAAATATCAAGTACTTCCCTAATCTGAGCCACATTTTAAATAAATTTGTGAATAGCTTTGAGAAAGAACGGCAATGCTGATTCCGAAGATCTAGAGAGGACCATAAACCACCCCCTTGCGAGAAGATGGTTCCTGGGCGTTTTCGACAAAGAAAAGGCCGAAATCTCGAGAAAGCATTTATTCCCTACCTTAGACCTGCCATGTGCTCTAGACAGTGAGGGGTTTCTAGATAGACCATTGCCTATGTTCTTTACCACCTATAGCAGTCACGCCCTCCGAGTCAAGTATATTATTTCTCATCCGGATACGATTTAATCACCGGTCAAATACACCGCAACCTATATTTATAACTTCATACTCCGATAAACCCACTCTAGAAATATTAAGACTTAATAACCCATAATCATTCTTCTTCCTATACTTTACATATCTTCGACAAAATTCTGTTAAAACTATGTTCCCTCCCATTGAATCCTTGAATATTCTTCATTAATACAAAATTATAGATGTTAATTTGGTTTAAACTATGACCTTAAACAGGTCACAATTGATCAAGAGAAACTCCATAGAAATAATCAATAAACAATCGACCATTCGAGCAACTTAAACAAAGAAGACTTATACAAGAACAGCAAGAACTGGTACTCTGTATTGACTTAGGAAGTTACTGAAACATTACTATTTACGAACATAATGAAATATGACAACTGCAGACACAATAGACAGTAACCAGACCTCCATGTATTAAGGAAACACTGAAGATCGCCGGTCATATGCCATCCCAGGCAGACTCCGGTTTAGAGTCCGAACGTGACCCGTATATATACCCACTCTCCTTCTTCGTTCTGTCGCCGGCATGTGACACACAGGCTATTGTATTATAAATTGTAGAATGAAGGTATTTGAGAGAACAAAAGGCACTATCTGTACATACATCACTTCCGAGAACCTACTCATACTTATGGGTAAGGGGGTCATTGTTTATAAGTATAGACAATTTGTAAAAATTAATACAGCTGATCTTAAAAAAATATATAAAAAAAGCTTTAATAGTCAATAAATAAGCATTAGCAGAAAGCAAAAAGACCTTTCATTTTTATAACAACCCTGAAGAAGCTTACAGCACAATAAGCGAAAGCTTGGTAATTATGACATATTTCACTATCCAGACTGGAAGAATTATTAAGTTATTGCTTCTCTTTTCTATTTCCAATTACATATCATTTCTGTTACTATATAATATATTATATTTTTGTTTACTATATTTAATGAAGGCCGGTTTTTCTATTTGATTATACTAAAGACACAATAAGCTGAAGAAGATCCAGAGGTCCTTCCACGGAGTATCGTGGATCCTGTTTACTAGCGTTATGTGAGACGCAAGTATGAACTCTCCTGCTGTCAGAAGTGACTGACGGACATCATTAGTGACGTAGTGGAAACTGATTCTCTGCCAATGAGGCATTGGTGGTGCAAAAGAGCTCACGAAAGAGAAGACCAAATAATCCATTAGAAAAATTATATACAATAGATGACCAGAAAATGTTTTATTTGACATATTTTTTTCTCTTTCTCTGTTATTTATTTTATATTTTATAATAATTACAAACAAATATAATTTAGCCATACGAAAATTCTCCATTTTTTTAAATTGGAAAAACTATGAAAATAATTACCTCAATACGATTATTGCTATATATTTAGTGGAATTAAAATTACCAAACATAAAANCACAGGAAGAACACCCATTTTTTTAAATTGGAAAAACTATGAAAATAATTACCTCAATACGATTATTGCTATATATTTAGTGGAATTAAAATTACCAAACATAAAAATACCGGTAAAACTGAATGATTTATTTCAAAAAATTAAATTTCACATTTTACAAGTTTGTTATGGCTAGATTTTAACATACGGTAATAAAACACACACACACAATATATGCATAAACATATAAATAAGTATATACAAGTTTGTGTCAAGCTCTGTTTGAAAAAATGTGCAAAACGTCTTCCACGATATACAACCCATATAAAATAATACTAATGTATTATACGAAAATTTTCAGGAAACATTCCTTAATGTTCATTCCTCTCTATTCAGCCCTGAAGAAGCCATCACAGGATGTGCGAAAGCTCGGCAACCATCAAAAACTTTACACGGTCGAACCCGGAAAAAACTTTACATACAACATTCCTTAATTTAAATGGAGAGTTTTTTGACCGTAGATATTATTAGATTTTATTTGGGGGGGGGGGGGGGGTTCTGTCAAGGTAGATAAAAGAAATACAACTAATTCATTAATTTAGTTTGAAAAATTTCATACTACTCTTTCTGAACTATAATGGAAAAAAATTACTAGTTCACTCTCGGCTAATAGGTCTGGTGTGACTAGATAAAAATCCTCAACGCAATAAAACCTTTCAGAATTCCTGTATCAAAATAATTTTTGCTTTTACGCCAAACATTAAAGAAACGCTTACAAGAGTATTCACATGTAAAAAAAAATCGGCTTTTAAATCAGACAGTATGGTTATAACATGTTTGCGATAATACAAAACGGTAATTTAAAATGAAGGTATTGTAATGTATTTAGATTAGAATTAAAGTTAATAACAACTATTGGCATTGAAGCTGATAATATTGTGATAATATTGATTACAATGGAAAACTGTTGAAACCCGAAGCGAATCCCGAAACTCTTCCTGAACGTGCTTCTAGGTCGTCAATAGGCAATGTTTATATATACGTATTCTACAAAGGAAGAGGAAAAACTAAACACGAAACGTTAAAGACATTCTCTTAACCTTATCTCAAACAGGCTAATTGTAAACATTTTAAGTTTCATACTCACCAATGGTAATATTTAATAACGATTTTCAAGAAGATACTTTCCCTAATATTGTATAACTAGCCCTTGTTAAATCACTTTTTGGAAAAGAGAAAAATCTTCAGCATTAAGATTATTGATAAGCATCTTTTTATATTTAATCCCAAAAGCTTTCGAAAAAANAAACATTCTATTAATAACAAGATGTCTTCAGAAGAGCAATAAGGTATCAATAAAGAACCGATCTCTTCAACAATATTTCACATATTTCATAGTGGGACTTAAAAATAATTTTAAATATAGATAAATTAATGCAAGGGAATAGAATAAAAAATCGAACTGTCCCAGTCAGGGCTCGAACCTGGATCTCCTGCTAACCGGGCAAGCGTGTTATCCTATTACACTACCGGTAGAGCCAGACACTGGCCAGAATAACGCGCTTGCCCGGTTAGCAGGAGATCCAGAATCGAGCCCTAGCTGGGACAGTTAGATTTTTTATTCTATTCCCTTGCATTAATTGATATAAATTTACATGGGATTAAAAACCACAAATAAAATTAATATTTATAAATGAAATAAAAAGTAAATTACGAGAGTCGATAAATAGCTCGACAATGTATAAGACGATGTATTCGTCTTTCTCGTAGGTAAAACTCTCGACACTAGTGCTGGGAATTTAATAAGTTATCTGGCTCTACCGGTAGCGTAATTGGATAACGCGCTTGCCCGGTTAGCAGGAGGTCCAGGTTCGAGCTAGAGTTAGATTTTTCATTATTTTCCCTTGCATTAATTGATTTAAATTTACGTGGGATTAAAAACCACAAATAAAATTAATATTTATTCAATTAATAGAATCTCCTCAGACTGACTTAATGTGTCCTACAAGGTTCTATTTTAGTTCACTTATTTTTTTTCTAGCTTACTTAAATGAGCACCTTGTCAATCCCATACCAGCTGTCTAAGTTTTCTATGCGTTTGAGACAAGTCTAATTACAAAAAGACCCTGAAAGTTGTGATGATCATGAAATAGGAAAGAACTCTCTCGTTTCTTTAACCAAATGACTAAGAGCGAATAAATAAAATAAAACCACACAGATTAGACATTTAAATAGACCGTGAATAGTCTACCTCAATATAGAACCTTATGAGCCGTTTGTAGTCTGCCATAGTGTACATCTTAATAGACCGAAAGTATATCCTATATCCTATCTATCCTATTTATATCCTGTATCTAATAGACTGTGAATACACAACAAGTTAACTAAGATTACACTGACACAATAGCAAGCTCATGGTCAATGAGCAGTCTGCATGAGTGAGAAGACCTATCGGACTACACATGTATCACCCGAGTGTACAATCTAACAAACTGTATGCAGTACGCCTGAGCATAGCACCGCCTGCTAAGCGGGCACACTAAGCAGACTGCTCAAAGCACGAGGCGCATGAATCCGAGATAAAGTGATAAACAAATGGTTCGAGTGGCGACTCTCACGTTCTGCCCGCGGTCTCCGATTAGAGTCCTCTGCTGGGTTGGAGCAGAGTGGAGTTCTTATCAGATGGTGCTTACCGACAAGTTTCGGAAGTAGAGGTAACTCGCTAACTACGTGCCGAGGTATTATCTCGCGGCTGATCCCGAGGCTCGGGTGTCTGATGCAGTATCTCCCACAGAGACTCACCCCTACCACATAGCTGTTAGAGTCCCTCCAAGACCCACCCTTCCTTCCTTTTCACCTCTTATCAGATTTTAGTAATTTATAAAATGTTCATTTAACAATGCCCTTAAATTTGTGTTTGTGCCCTGGTATAATTTAGGGCTATGGTTTATCTGTAATAACTTTTTATAAAACAACTTGGATTTCTTCTTTTCATTGTTTAAGTAAATGTATCATTATCGTATTGAACAGAGGACCTGTCGCCTGATAGCATGCGTTCATAATCATAGTGCAGACAATTTTACAGGCTGACAGATGTTCTATGGTAGTAGGTTTAACTTAAATTGACTCCAATATGAATCTTTTTTTTTTTTTTTTAAGGGATACTGTTAAAGGATGTTAAGGGATACTTCATAAATGTTCATTTAGTCCCTAAAATTCTTTTTTATTTTCCAATTTCAATTTCTTTAGAAGTGTAAGAACTCTTTTTCCTTCAATGCTCATAAATTTAATTTTTATTTTAAGGGGTTCTGTTCAGAAAATGATTCAACCTCAAAATTCTCAATGTGTACTCTGGAGACACGGAAACCATATCGTTGGTAACGCCTGGGAGTTAGCTGGGAGAAGTAGCAATCTAATTCATTCTTCTTTACTTCTAATTGTGCGTATCTGCATGGAAATGCTTATCTACCCTTACCATTAGAATACGATAATGGGCTTATTTCTCGTTAAAAAACCCAAAGAAGGAGTGGGGAGGCAAGGACGTCGACGGGAAGCCCCTCTATGATTGGTTTCCTAATCCCGGATTGCGGAATGCTTCTTAAACAGTTTTCCCCTCAATATTGTACATATGAGCTTGTACAGCTCAGAAGGGAAAAGCCCTTAAGATCATTTTAGCCTGCGTCTTAGTATTTCTATTGCCATTATAACAATGCTTTTTGAGTGAGTATAAGTATTTCAAATCCTATCTAACGAAATATTTGAGATAAAAGAATTTAGCTTAAGAAGAATCTTGTCGTCACCTTCAACCTGTATCAATATATTATATGAGGTTTGTTTTCATAAATGTTATTTTTACATCACTTAGTGAGCAAGTTTAATGCTTTAATTGACTAATATTTCCTCTGATACTACTCGAATTTGAAAAAAATAATGGTTTGGAAAAATGTGATATATCACTAAATAATTAAGCAGTTTGTTACGTAGAAGTTATTTTTGGTATGCTTATTCATTGAACTTCTTACTTTCTTTAAAAAAAAAAAAAAAAAAAGTTTATACTGGCATTAAGGTGAAGAATGAAATTGTCCAGTAGATGAGGTAGTCGGCCTTTCTGTTATGCATAATGCAGTTATGTATGAGATTGGGGGGAGGGGCTCAACGACAAAGGTTTTCAGCAGATTAAGAGTGAAAGATGGAGGGGAAAAAAAGTTCCGTGTCAATATCGCAGAAGAATCTAAAGCTGTCTTTGAAAAACATGGAATTATAAATTATGCCGATTGATCTGACTTGCATAGCGTTTTGAGTTATGAACTCGATAGAGTGCATTTCTGGGGGTCATAAATTTTTTTTTTCGATCTTCTTTTCAGTCTAAGACATATTCAAATGATTGCGATCATACAGAATTTTCACAATCTCAATGAGAATACTTTTCTCATGAATAATGAAAATATTATTTGGGACCAAAATTTTTCACAAAGTTCAATATTTCTCAAAAAGATTAAACTTCCGAATCCGACCATTTTTGTTTACCATCATATATGCATATATAAGAAATCTAAGAAGCTCATCGTCTTTATCTTATTTTCCGTAAATATCTAATATGTATAATTTCTTCGATTCTTCACCGGCCCTACTTATAAGAAGCTAAAAATATGGTCTGTACAAAATTGTGTACATGTCTGTGTGTTGGTGTGTGTACACACACCTACATTAACTTCTCTTTAAGCGTTCTGTCAGCAATTTTTAAAATAATGAAATACAATTTGATTCATAAGCTTTACTTTGCAAGATTTTAAATGATATTGGCTGAAATTGGATGAGTGGAAGAGTGAAATTGGGCCAAATTTAATCATCTTCCATATTTTCGTTATTTTTAATAATGGTTGGAGGTTCGTTGGCTGCTCAGAATTATCCTGGAGGAATTAGTCAGAGTTTCGGCCAGGATCAGAAAAATAAAATACTCCAAAATTATTGGGTGATTATTTTATTATTGCTGACGTTTCGAATTAAATTGTAAGTCACCATCAGGGCTGAAATACAATACACAATATTACAATTTGAGAATTATAGATAGGAATGAACAGACAGAGATGTGTTATGTTATATGAAAAAGATTTGCAGATTAAACTAAATTTTATTTTGAACTATACTATACAAATATGAAAAAAATATGAGTGCCGAATTAACTAAACATATAGTATAATTTACTGTTGACATAATTACAGCTAATGATGCTAGACCTGTTCCAAATCACAGCAATTCTAATAAAACCGCATTATCGTAGAAAATATTATTCCGGTTTTCAGCCATTTGGTATTCTCAATAAATTTCCATCAATATGCGCTGAAGAAATTCGCAGCGTACAGAGCGAACAACGCTGTGTTGAGGAGACACAGAAGCTGAAGTACTCTGAAGACAATTTAGTGGGCAGTAATGGATCCTAACAATTGGATCGATAGTGATTGATAGTGGCAGTGAGGTTGCTAATTAATTGGCACTGCTTTGAGAGAAGTCAAAACATTTGATTAGCTGCTACAAATTCACTTCCTCTAATAACACACACTCACACACACACACATATATAAAACGAAAGACTTGCGGCTGCGATATATAGTAATCAAGAACAGATGGAATATAGAGTACAGTGAACACACAAAGTGAAAAAAATCACAGAGTAAACTTTTCGGGTATATATTCTTGTGCTGAGGTCAGTAGATATCTGTTTTTACACTTAACATTTACTTTCAAATGCTTTATAATCAAATGATGACATATGCTTCATTACTATTATATTGTAATGATATTTTTATTTTTTTTATTATTATTTNAAATCTTCTCAGATTCCCACCCTTTATTATTATTTTAAATTAATGTATGCTTTATTAGTGCTTATGGCAAATTTAGTCAGGGACTCTCATTAAATTCTCTCGGACTCTCTCATTATTCATTAAAATTATAACCTTATACTTATGAATTATAATAAAACACTATAGCTAAATAAAAGACACTACAGAGAACTAAAAAAATTGAAGACATTCAAATAAAACATGAAATGAAAAAAAGATGCATGTCTAACTATTGCTCGAGCATAACCGAGGAGTATGAGTTCAATGTCTACCAAAGAAATTCATATATGCTGATATACTCAATATGCCAGAACAACCATCAGCTTGCAGATATATGACTCGGATATCAGCAAGCGAGGATTTTTTTTTCAAGCATAAAATCTTTTATCTTGCTCATATCTTTACATAAATATGTAAATTCTCCAGTCCTCGATAAAAATAAATGATGGGCCATAGGATGAAACTTTATTGAAACTTGCTGTAGTTTGTTTTAAGGGCAATTATAGCTTTAATTAATAAAATAACTCAAAATAATAACAAATCATGTCTTGCTTTCAACGTGAATAGCTTGAGTTTTGCAAGAAAAGAGGGGAGGAGGGGTGAGAGTGAGGGGGGGAGTAAAGAGAGAGGTGTGGGAAGTGAGGGAGTGAGGAAGAACGAGAGGGAGGGAGAGAAAGAGGAAAAGAGAGAGACTAGTTTATTTGAGAACCAGTAAATCAGGAATCGTAAAACCTATATCAGTGAGGTATTATAGCATTAGAATTGGAAAAACTAATCATTCATAAAGGATTGCGTTAAATTGATGCTTATCTGCCAGCTCATACTTTTAAATGTCAATTTCTTAAGGTTCAATCGTATTAGCAATTGTCACTTTATAATCAATCAATAAAGAGTCTAATATGCGAAAGTTAGCGATGAAAAAACGATATATTGTCCGATCCACTGTATCAGCCGTACTGAAAAAAAAATTTCAGTAGTTATCTATTTCCACAGATCATACCAGAATAATTGCTTTTATTGTAACAATAATGAAGTTACATTCATTACAATGTATCTTTTTATTCTTACTTACACCCTGACAACTCACGAAGTAAGAATACGACCTAACAAGAAGAAGGATTTACAAAAAATATAATTACTCCNATATAATATTTTGTCAATAGCTTCCTTACGAAAAAATTACTAAAATGTACGATTTGTTACTAACAAAATGGGAAATAATGTTGCGTTAAAAATCCGATTTCCATTCCTCCAATTATCTGCAAAAGCTGAAGAAATCAATCGATAAGAGGCTGATAAAGTGATTGGATAACAGCTCTATTTGAACCGTATGTGAATGCGGTTAAAGATGTAACAAATTGTCAATGAATAGCGACATAAGAATAACTGACCTAGTCATATCTGCTGTCATGGATTTGGACATTCGCATTAACCAGCTGGAGAAAAGGGCTACTAGGATTAGGGGGCAAATATATTGCTAATTTCGGGGGTCCTTCGCCCTTAAATCTCACTTTTAATTGATTTTTTTTTTTTGTATATAAGTGTATTATATTAAGCCCTCACATTACAAGATGTTTATAAGCATAATTTAATAAATAAAATTTGTATATATATTA
>KZ807535.1:112932-132649 GCA_000696205.2 Oncopeltus fasciatus | reverse complement strand
AAGGTTTAATTGAGAATGTAAGATAATTGAGTGAAAGTCGATAATTTAGGATAGAAAATAATTTAGAGGTAATTTACAACAGAAGATGGCTCGAGGAAGAATGTTGCCTCTTAAATTTCTTTGGCACCCCCCCTAGTTGGTTCGATGGAAAATGAAAAGTATCGAAAATATTTTAAAAAAACACCTCAATAAATGTTATTCCTTTTTACTGACGAATTACTTTACTTTAATGAACACTGCCTATTGCGAACCTTAACCATTAACCTTCCTCTTTGTAAATTCTATTTTCTGTTATTCCATTTTTAATAATAGAGTTAACCTTTCATTCAACCACTTGGAGTCATGGGGGGAGGGGCTATCTACATGTTGCAACCCCATTCAAAACACCCATGGCACAGGATATGATTATATTGATTGGTGATAATTGCCTCCCCCCCCCCCTCTAGGACGGGATTTGAACCCGCAGCGTCAGGTTTGCGAGAGCCGATCGGATCCCTCCGGATGAGCTATTTGTGGCTTTTGTCGCCCTGCTTCGGAGGGCAGAGGGAACTGGTGGAGGAGATAGTGGGGCGTGTCGCCAGATCGGTGGAACACACCGCCCACCGATGTAGAGTGGAGGCATCAGTAGGACAGACAATCGGAAGTGACATCATCTAAAGGCCAGTGAGCGGCAGGGGGGGGGGTCAAAGATCTCACTTTCCCTTTGACCCCCCACCCAACCCTGCCGCTCAGTCTGGTTTTCACAGCGAAATGTCATCTACACTCTCGTCACTCGCTCTGACAGGATATCCCCGTACAAGAGTTCACAAGTCCATTACTATACTCGTATGGAGCCGAGCTATATTTAATTTAGATATCACTGTAGATTTTTGGAGATCGCAAACAGAAAAAATAAAAAACACCGAAATTAAATTGCTCAGAATATTATTTTATTAAAAGGGATATGAAATAAATGGGATTTAAGTGGTCAGTAACCACCACACATTTTTTTTAAAAAAGCAGAGCGCTTTTGAGGCCCACGCTTAATCGTCAGTGCTCAAAGTTGGTCGAGGTAAACTCTCTTCATATTATAAATTTTTATAATATATTTAAAGAAAAAAAAATTATATAATTTTAACCGAAGGGGTCCATTCGTAACACATTGACCTGACACTACGATTCCAGGTCAGTGAGTCATGAATTCCAGACCCACCCGCTACAGGCTGTTATAAAGAAATTAACGCTTGCCCAAAGCCATAGATGTTTATAATTAAGATGCCACCTATAGATCGGGCCACCCCCCCATTTGTGGTTTAATGGGATTTATATATAAAATTTCCCTTAGCTGCGTAAATTAAAAAATATATATGTATCGTAGTATGTGTAATTTCCTTCTCAGATAATCACCTACTTTTATTGAATATATCTTTTATCCATTAACATATATTTGTTGAGGCACACTTCGGATGTGTGTGATGTAACAATGACTAGCCTTCGACTTTCACACTATTGACAGCCCCATCCTCTCTGCACATCTCCTCGCCCACATACCGCTTTCAAAGCACCCACATCTTATAATTCAAGTGAAAAAATAAAAAAAAAAAAAAAAAAATTGAAATAATTGGGTATAGGTAATAACTAACATTGCAAACATTTTATCAAAAGTCGCTTGGAAATTCAATGTCTTGAAATTAGATAAAAAAACAAATAAAAAAGTAATTCTTAACAATAGTTCTAATCTTCATGGCTTACTATCAATGAGCTATGAGTTAACCCTCTGAATTTCATTAAAATTCGTTCTGTAGATTTTAGCATATGGAAGTGAATAAAATACTCCCCTCCCGGGAAGCGAAAAACAACGACGGACAAGCATTTTCACATATCAAGTACTGATTTAAAGGCCAAGTTATATAGAATATATTTTTGCCATATATACCCAAAGTATTTTAGTACTAAAAAAAAAAAAATAAACTTTGGAAATAGCATTTCTAGTTTACTGCTTTATATATTTGTAATTTAATAGTTCTGTTCTAATCCGGGATCAGCTAGTCCTGCTAAAACAAACCTAAAATATATTGCAATGGAATATATAATGCGGATAGTGGTGTACGTACTAAGGTTCTTAGAGATTAATTCGATGAAGATGGTTAATAATATAATTTCTAGGTAACTAGGAATTCTGAGCCCTTCTTTACTCGACTTAAATATTTATTTATTTTTCAGCATTATTAAACTCGTCGTCAGAATAAAAAAAATGATCTATAGGAAAATAGAGTCTTTAGGAAAATAAGTAAGCCATATGGAATCAGCCAAAAAATTATCTACTCTTACATTGCATTACATTTTTTTTCAGTAATTTTTCCATTCGTCACGCTTTTTAAAGAAAAAAGTGTGGGGAGGAATCCCGGTATGTGCTAGTAAGAAGGTAGAGGTTTCTTGAGAAAAGCTTCCTGGACGGCAGAGAGGAAAACTTGTCCTGGCGTACAATAGAGCCCTCTCTGTAACGGTCCGGCTCTAATAGCTCGCAGCGACTACATCATTCCTCGTCTTAAGCTTCTAGTTACCGACTTCTCAAGCTAAGTGCAAATGAAGGATTTTATGGAGAAACTATATATATGTGCCCTCGACAATTGAATGCTTCTCCCGCTGTCACGTTAAACATAGTTACAAAGTTATAAATATTGTATTTGTTGTGGTATGTAATCTCACATTTATCTTATGCAATAAATACAAGGGAATAGAATAAAAAAATCTTAATGTCTCAGCCAGGACTCGAACCTGGATCTCCTGCTTGACGGGCTGGCATGTTACCATTTACACCGCTGAGACTAGCTAGAAAAATTAAATTCCCCCGCACTCTACTGGGAGTCTGAACCCTCGAGAAAGACGAATATGTCGTCTTATGCTCGAAGGAACTAACATTTCCAGCTATTTATTAGACTCTCGTTTTTTGCTTTTATTTATTTTCATAAATATTGTATTTGTTGTGGTATTTAATCCTACATTAATTTTACACAATAAATGCAAGGGAATAGAATTAAAAAATCTTACTGTCTCAGCCATGACTCGAACCTGGATCTCCTGCTTGCCGGGCTGGCATGTTCTTTTTCCTTGCATTTATTGTATAAAGTTAATGTGGGATTAAATACCACAACAAATACAATATTTATAAAAAGCAATAAAAGCAAAAAACGAGAGTCTAATAAGTAGCTGGCAATGTCAGGTCCTTGGTGGTGTAAATGGTAACAAGGTATGTCTTGGCTGTCGGGCAAGCAGGAGATCCAGATTCGCGTCTTGGCTGAGACTGAGAGCAAGATTCCCTTGCATTTATTGTATAGTTACAAAGTCTTGGCCGATCGTTCTTTGATCATCCTAGGGATAATATTAGGAATAAAAGATGTAGGAGGAGTAATAAATGGGTCACGTCCAGACTCATGACTGAGGCAAGCCATTGCCAATGACCGAAGGTCCTTTTACCTGAAAGCCCAGTGCATTTCGGTACTAGATATCCTTCCAGTAAGTTCCTTAGGTACCAGTTCTTGCTAAGTTTCTACCTGTCTTTTATGTTATTGCTTTTAACTGTTTTTCATGGATGGTTGTCCAAATTCACTAAGGCCTTCCAGTTTTTGGGAATAGTTTTGAAAGTGTTCTGCAAAGGCCGGTTCGTTAATTGCTTCATAATTATGTGCTCCTCAAATCTACCAAAAGGGAACCAATTGGTGTACATAGGGAAGGTCTATATTTCACATTCATTGGAAATAATCATACCTACTTCTATAATCTATATATTTGAACCCATAAGTCTAAATTGTACAACACTGGAGGATGTAAATAAAAACTCTCTTTAGGATTTTAAAATACTTGTGTAAATTTCCATTTTATCGTGTACGCGGTCTTAATTTTATAGTTTTTGAGAATTCTTAAGTTTTTCTATGAAGTGAACCTTCTCCAGATCTGAAGAGCAGGAGACTGGACATCCCATAATCTTGATACATATGGTTGATACAAATTCCATTGCCTTCACTCACTGGCAAGCGTAACTATTCTGGCTGTAGTAAGTCCCTTAGCAACTTGAAAGGAATTCGGGATGTTTGTGGGATTTGAAAACTAGGATTTATTTATGATACATAATTTTTTTAGAACTTTGGCGTGACATAACTCGATTTTGTAATAAATAACATTATATTGTTATGAAAATTCAATTTGGTAAAGTAGTTAGAAGAGAGAATGGGTGGGCTGCACTAATAAATATCCTTATACTTATAAAAGCCCCTTGTATATTTATTTTCAGTAAATTTTCATGTTATTATAATAAGGTTGGAGGTCCGTTGGCCGTTGAGTATTATGCTGGAGAAATTAGTCAGGGTTTCGGCCAGGATCAGAAAAATAAAATACTCCAAAATTTTTGGTAATTAGATATTATGGCCGACGTTTCGACTTAACTTGTAAGTCATCATCAGGGCGATGGTGATGTCTGGAGAGATCTCCGAGGCAGGTTTATGGTCACATCTCAGAGTGCAGAACTAAACCAGAAACCTGGTTAATATACATTAGTAGATGTTTTTTGTTGGGATTCGGTCAAGTTAGGTGAGAGGTCTATGTGAAAAGCTGGACATTGTAGGAGCACTCCAAGTTTTGATATAAGTCCAAATGGAGAGTTTCTAACCGTAGAGATTGTTAGTGCCCAATAAAAAAAATCTACTAATAATCTATACGGTCAAAAACTCTTCACTTAAAGCAGGTTTAGTTCTGCACTCTGAGATGTGACCATAAACCTCCCTTGGAAATCTCTTCAGACTTCACTATGGCCCCCCTGATGATGACTTACAAGTCGAAACGTCGGCAATAATAAAATAATTGCCCAACAATTTGGAGTACTTTATTTTTACGATCCTGGCCGAAACCCTGACTAATTCTCCAGTTATTATAATATGTGAAAAATTTGAGAAATTACTTTTTGTTCACTTGTACTTCACATAGACCCTTGAGTTTAATAGATCAAAATGTTTACACATACATATATAGAAAAACATACAAACAACAAAAAAATATTTTCTCTTAGTGGTAATTGGGTCATGGCATCATCTTGAACGGCTTGATTTTCACGATGTAAAAATCTTATTTAAAGTTAGAAATTTTAAAGAAAACTCTAGTTACCGGAAGATGCGTCCTTTGGAGCGTTTCATGGGCTGGAAGCTGATATTTCCCGGGTTCGATCCTACTCCAGCTTCGGCACTTGAACTGTCGCTGGGACGACAGAGACTGGTCAGAGGAGCACTGAATCGGGAGGAGGTAGCCGCCCGGCAAGCGGATTAACTGGGGGGGAAGATAACGAGGAGACCAACAAAGATATCAATGCATAGTGGACTATCGACCCAATTTACGCCGACAAAAATAATACTGCCATGTGACCAGTGAACATTGTTTGAAAAAAAAAATTATTTAGTTATGCCCAATATGTAAATAACAAATTATAAATGAGTTTTACAGAGACTAAATTATTATTATTCCTGTAATTATTTGTATTACTAAGTGAAGATTGTAGTCAAAATTTTAAATATTAAGATTAAAAATTAAACGAAATAAATATAATGTAACATGCTAACTCAAAAACCACACAGAAAATTTAATAATATTGAAATATTATTTATATACGATTTATTATTGGTCCCCAAATACTCATCTGAAACGTTTATTTAATTATAAAGTAAGTACGAATTTAAAAAACCTAATAGTTATATTTTTTAATTTGATTATAAATTTATTCTAAATTGTGTAGTCATCAGGAAGTATCCAAAAAAGGAAATTTTTTTTTCTACTCGGCTAATGCTGGTTTGAATAATTCTTTTAAACATTAAATAATCAAAAACAGTAAAATATTACCTTTTATGTTTATTGGTAATAAACAAAGTAGTGTTTTGGCATGATAATCTTATCAAAAAATTATTTATTTATATGAATTGCCTTTTTTAAACTGGAGGAATGTAATAAAAGAAGCAATGATACGTCGGAGGCAAAAAAAAAAAAAAAATTAATATATGACAAAATTGGCTTATTATAGTTAAATGATGAATATCATAAACAAAAATCCATTATGAGTCTTTTTTCCAATAAAAAAAAGTTAACTTTCCATACAACTCTTCTTATGAAAGAAGGAACTATCAAAATTTAGCTATTCTTTTCTAAACACCTATGGAATTGGGCAAGGACTGGCCTTGAACCCGCAGCGCATGATGATTTACCTCTGTAAAGTTTATGAGCGATTGCTGGTCAAAAAGGTGGCATATTTTAAACGGAGACACCACTGACATGGAATTTACTGTATTTATTGTATTTTAAATTTATAACAAGATGTTTTGATTTACTCACAATACTAACATAGTGAAGGGATAGATCAAGTTTAATCACAAAAATCCTATAAGATAATTATCTAATAGAAAAAAAAATATGATAATGCTAACGTTCGATATTGTAAGAAGCTGAATGAAACGTATACAGTTAGAGTAATAACAAAATAAACCATTATTTTGTTAGTACTCTAACTTACTGTTACTTGTGTGAACTTATTTACTATACATATTTAAAAAGAAAAGAAAAGATAAACATAAAATATCTACCTGTTCACAGCTATTGATAAGTCAAGGAAAATTGACATAAGCGTAGGGTAAAAAAAAGTATTTCTTATCCCTTTTAGAAGGTAAGGTCATGGTGAGAGTCTCTTTATTATTCATTAATCTCATTTTATTCATACTGAATATCCGATTCAATAATAAGATAAAATAAATTTTAGGACTAAAAAACATGGGACAGGTATAATTCAAAGAGGGCATAAACATAAATATTGAAAATATATCTATTAAAATATAAATTTGCAAATATATATAGAAGACATCACAGGATGAAGTTTACAGAAAGAAAGTTCGCATTTTTTAGTTCTTTTATATTGTTGCATAAAGTCATATATAGCCCACAACAATCTCTAAGGAAATTGATTATGCATAGAAAAATTCCAATAACCAGTGATTCAGTGATTTTAATATGACTTTTTCAGAATCCAACATTGGCCTTGCTGTCTTCAATTACCGCCCAGACATGAATTTCTTGAGAATGTTTTCAGCAATCGTTTCTTGAATTAACCATTAGATTTTTCTCTATAATATAAGTAACCAATATTTAAAAATATATTGTTTCCAGCATGAAAATAATTTAAAATAATAAGCATATAAATCAGGAAAAATAATCATAATGCAACTGATTTTAATATTTGTATCTTATATAGCACCCCAAAAAGAAATATGTATAAACCAACATGAAAGAAGTTGACTTTTTTACCAAATATTTAATAATAAAAATACAATTCCATAAAGAAAACTGAATCCGAATGTCTTTGATGGAAGTACAAATAAAAATAATGCAGCTAATTATGATACAAAAGGGAGGAAACAGTTCATTTTTGCTTAAAAAATATTAACAACGGAGATGAGCTGGTAAGATTTATTGAGCCGTGCCAACACAGCATGCTGGTCAAGCTCAAGACTTTGAATGTAAGAATTAAATAAATAACCAATATATAGTTTCGATGTATACTCTCCCACTCCACTGCCACCCCTCCAACAACCTTTACTCAAATCTCTTGAAAATTAGCGCACTGATCTTGAACTGCGGGATATTTGCATCGCCACCGGACATTTAGTCGGGCAGTGATAACAAGTGATTTTCTACCTCTACCAGGGGTTGAAATTCACTATCACCAAATTTATCCTTCTTGAACGAGATAACGAACTGAAGGAATTTATGGCCATTTAACTGTAATTTTAACAGATTAAGAGCAATTACGTACTCAAATCCTCTAGGTAGGATAAATAGAAGATTTATTTTACCTTTCTTTGAAAAAGAATAACTTGTTTTGTCTTTTTACAGTTATTTTCTCTATTGTAGACAATAATTTATCCGTGCCTAAAAGGTATTAAGAATTTTAATGGTACTATCTAATAATTGACGTGGATTATATATATTTTAGATTATTATTAGATAAATAATATAATAAAAAAAAATACTTCTATGTTTATTTTAATCTAAAAGAATCTTAGTGAAAATATACTATATATCTTAGAGATAGATGTATAATTTTTTGTTTTATATAATGCGTGATAAATTACATTATGTTATATAAGTGATACTTTGTACATTGGGTTATATGAAATTATATTAAAATTTATTTCACTTTTGAATATAGTGGTTCATTAATGATATATGATTAAGTATAATAACTTCACGAAGTATCTAAATTATAATTTATATACAGATTTCTGTAAATAAATATTCTAGCTCTAGTGACCACTAATATGAAATTATTCTTTTCCATTCTATTTATATATTATTGATTTATTTCACGGCTCTTCGAACCAATGGTTATCAATTTTTAAAATTTAAAATTTAATTTTGTACATTTGAGTACTTTGTTTTCCTTATTGCAATGGCGCACAGAATGATGTTTTGTAGTGTTGAAAAACTTGTAACTAACAAGCTGAACTATTTTAGGTGGTGAGTTTTTTAATACTATATTTTCTCCAGGAGATAAAGCTAAATCTAACTAGAGTAAGATATATAGGGAAGAATGTTGCGTGAGTGTTTTCAACGGAAACAACATATGGGAGAAAAACATTTACCTGATATAAATTGATGTTAAATTTTAACTTTATATCATAATCCTATATAAAACAGGCCCTCTATTTGGTTCGATGCATATAAAATATACCACTGCCATTAAAAATTCCTGAGTTAGGTACTGTCGAAGGTTTGATCGACAAAAAAATAAAATAAAAAGTTGAAACAAAAATAGTAAAGGCTATGAGTGTGTGGAAAGTGAATATGTAGTCAAACATCCTGTAAATTGATAAAAATTAAATAAATAAAAATTACAGCAAAATTTGTTTAACATTTGTTTTATATAAATCAAACGGTTTGTTTCGACCTTGTATGCAAAACTGTAAAATGATAAATCTTTTTAATTGCAATGGATTTTTTAAACACAAAATACTGAACAGTATAGAAATTGAATATTCGTAATTAAATCATTAGAGGTAATTAAATTTATTAAAAGAAATACAAATATAATTCAATATTTTTTAAGCATATTACAAATTTTACTATACATTTGTTTACAACAACACAGCAAACTAAAATTTGAAAGCGTAGTGTTTTAATTTCATGACTGACCGTATTATAAGCTTTGTGCTTTAATTGTTACAATTTAAAAATTTTCTTAATACTTTTTTTTTTTATGCAAGAGTTTTTCACAATGAAAATTATAAAAACATTTTACATTTTAAACATCTTTCATACCTCCTATTGTTAAATTTTTGTGGAATACCAATAACAACGAATAAATTTGAGAATTTTAAAAGCTAAAAAAATTAAGACTTCACTCCTTAAAGTTCGAATTTTGATAAATTAAATTCATGATGAAGTAAGCGATGGGGTGAGAAATTCACCTTAGATTTTGAAAGTGGAGGCGTAAGTTCATTTCCCAACCCAGAAAGGCTTTAATCCAAAAATAATGGCCAGTGCTATGAGAGCTTAGGATAGGTTGAAACTAGTAGATGGCCCCTTTCCTATGAGCTTAAATGCTGATCCCAAGTAAATAATACCATCTAATAAACAACTATGGAATACCGAATTCGCTTTCAATATTGCAAGCATTAGCTTTCATGTGGGTCATAAAAATGGGAACTTAGAGACAGGACGTTTCTCTCGTCTTCATGATAGCCCTGAAGATGGCTTACAATGTAAGCCGAAAAGTCGGCAGATAATTTTTAAAAAATACACTTTTTTTAAAATTGGTATTTTTTTTTTGGATCTACCTTGACCGAACCCCAACAAAAAAAAAACATCTAATAATAATATCTACGGTCAAAAAACTCTCCATTTCGACATGTTTTTTTTATTTTTTACATATTATTTATTTATTGTGGAGAGTTCAATTTGGAGTATTTCGTACAAGATGAATGACTAAAAATACAGTATGAAATGAAAATGCGCTCTCTATTATTATAATTTATTAATAACAATCATTATTGTTGTTAAAATATTAATGCTAACAATAAGCGGCTTGAGCGAGAGGTCCCGGTCTTGATCCTTAGCTAAAGAGTTTCAATTTTCACAATGATGTTTCAAAAATTATGAACGAATTTCTAATTCCAATTCAGCTCTTTTAATGCATCTCTTTCACTGAAGATCTGAGGATTTTAAGATGACCTCAAATCAACTTAAACGGGTAAATAAAATCCATTACATAAAAAATAACCATAAAAGAAAGCTGACTTGAACATTTCCGCTGGACAGCGTGCTCTAGAGAGAGGTGAATGAGCGACTAAACAATTCGATAGATAGAACGGATATAAGAGTATTCCTTCCTGGACTCCAGCCAAACAGTCTCCAGGAAGGCGTTGCTGGGGTGGGCTCGCTACCTGAGACTCTTCTCCTTAGACAAATGTATCTCCAGCAAATCCCATTCTTTACAGTAGCAAGTGGTTTCGCTTCCCACAAAAACCGCTCATCTATTGGCATGAGCCAATAGAACTTAACTTGCTGCTTACCCCACTTAGGTGCGGATCACGGGATCATCAATTTGGGGACTCCCAAACCCGCAGCTGCGATTATCTGTCCACTTTTGGCTATTACAATAAATATAAGCGATAAATAAAATATTTTCCAGCGCCACGTGGTGATATTCCAAAACGGGATGCTTATTGAGAAGAGATCGTAAACAGAATGGGAGCAGTAGAGAAGTAACGTTATCTCTCTGGAAATGCGACATCTCAAATGACACGGGCATGTACACAAAAATGAGTTTACAAACATACTGAATTATTTGTGTGAATTTGAGTAATGGTGCGTGAGACCTTTCACTTGATCAGTAACTAACCCACTAAGCAGAGTAATTAAAAAATAATCTTTATTTAGTGAGCATTTTGACCTATTAGTGAAAAACGTGTTATTATCCCATTCAAAGACAAAAAAAAAAATAAAGGAAAATAATGTTATGCTACTCTTATTTTTTTTTAATTAAAACAAACTTTTATAAATTACTTTCTACTTATAAAACATCTTGTAATTTGATGGATTAATTTAATATGCATATATGCAAAAAAAAATTAGTAAATTATCATTATGTAGGGTGAAGGACCCCATTGACCCCAATCCCAATAAATTTTGGCGTCAAGGCCCAAGTAGTCGCGAGGCCATCTTATAAATCGGGTTATAAGGATTGGATCTGACGACAGGGATTAGGGTGAAATGGGATCCTGCTGTGGAAGATTGTGAAGCGGTTGGAGATAAGGTCTTAGGCGAAAGGAATATTAAAGTCATGTTGAAGGATAGAGTTGCATACATAATATGGAGCGTTTAAAATTATTCTTTTATTAAAAAAAGATTTCTTTAGCTTTTCTCAAAAACAGTTCTAAGGATTACAAATGTCAGTAAATAGCATATTCATTATTGTTTTTAGTTCTTTTTTTTTTTATTTGTTAGACTCCCTTTTAACTAACCACTTGAGAGAGGGGCTATCTATACGTTTCCATCCCATCCTAAACATCCATGACACAGTACCAGTTTTTATTTATCAATAAAACTTTGCCCTGGGCCGAGGTTAAAACAGCAGTGCCAGGAGAGCCTCTATTTTTTATAGTTAGATAACAGGTAATGAAAATAGTATAAGTAAAAACACCAGAATGTTTCAACAGTCTATTGTGTAGTTTACATTTACCGGAAATATATTGTTTTCTATGAACGGATATGCTTATACTTCAAGCACCGCTATATTTCAGCGTTTATAGATGTTATTTATCTCTTTATTGTTTATTCTTCATTAATTTATATGCCCAAGGTGTTTTGAGAGAGGTGCCGCAAGCAGCATAAGAAGTGAGTATGGCAGAGAGGACTTTCTAGTGCCTGCATTGTTCTGGGGAACAGTCGCTCCTGACCTCTGTCGTGTGTCCCTCACAGTGGCATGTGCCCAGGAATATCAGCCCGAAAACTCTATGTANGTTAAGTAATAATAAAGAAGTAAATTTAAGATATGTATATATATACATATATATTTTGAGTGAACAGAAGTACATTTAATAATTTTTTTTTTGTGGTATTTAATCCCATGTAAATTTTAACAATTTTTAGTGCAAAGGAATAGAATAAAAAATCTAACTGTCCCAACCAGGACTCGAACCTGGATCTCCTGCTATCTGGGCCAGTGCGTTTTCCATTTACGCTACCGAGACAAGTCTGATAAGTTATTAAATTCCCTGCACTAGTGTCCTGGCTGGGACAGTTAGATTTTTATTCTGGCTTTTGCACTAAAAATTGTTAGAAGTACATTTAGTTTATATATTATTAGCAAAAAAGTAAATTTAAGTATATACATACATTTAATATCCCAATGATTACAGAAAGTATTTGTGGTTTGCAAGGAGCTCTTTGTCTTTTGAACAATTTATAGAACTTCCATATGCTAAGGCGAGCTTTAAAAGTCTATCTCCTTCAAGAAATTGATCTTATTACAAATGCAGAGAAAAAATTTCAAGATAAAAATCATTGTTAAAGGGAAAATAAATTAAAGTATTTAATCAAGCAGAATATCCTATTCCAACATATTGAGAAAACAATAAGTTAGCCAAATTTTTTCCTTAATCCTAAAACTGTTTCTCCTTTCCACATAATTATTCTTTCTTCTATACCACTACAAAGAAAGCTGAAGATAAATTGACTGAAAGCAATGTTTTAATCGTCGTTACTCAATTCAAGTTTGGTATAAAGAATGCCAGGTCTATATGAAGTAGACGGGTTACAATTGTCTCTAGAAAAATCAAATTATTTTAAAATAATATTGTGGGCATATGTTAAGACAACTTCAAGCGTTTCTCTGGCGGAAGTCACGTTCAGATGATGTCTAATTATTTTAAAATAATATTTTCTCTGCATCAGTAAAATCACTTCATTCGGGGAGAGTAGGAGATTACATGAAAACCAAAATTTGATTAAAAACTTTATTACGCCTTAGGGCCCATAATTATTGCTTAACTCAAATAATTGAAGCACATATACAATCTATACTCAAACTGGTCTCATATACAGAAAATGCCAGAAAACAATATGTAAAAAACCCTTAAAAAAAAAAAATTATTATAATCATAAAACCAGAGGATCAATTAGCGAACATCCAAGCAGTCAAGGAGACACACACCTCACCGATTTCATGTTCTATGAAGCTCAGAACACTATCTCACTTCAAAAAATAAATTCAAGGGAATAGAATAAAAAATCTATCTGTCTTAGCCAGGGCTCGAACCTGGATCTCCTGCTATCCGGGCAAGCGTGTTTGCCAATTAATTAATTGGCTTCCGCCCTGGCTGAGACAGATAGATTTTTTATTCTATTCCCTTGAATTTATTTTTTAAAATTTATGTGGGATTAAATACCAGAAAAAACAACAACATTTACTATCTCACTTTGTTCAGATAACACCAGCTGTTTATAAGAGCTGAAATCTGGCCACTGATCAAGGGATAGGTTTACGTTCCTGAACTATTTTTTAGGGTGGTGGGGGGGGGGGGAGCCTGAGCGGTATTGGACTTGGTGTTGGGGGTTATCAGTCGCTTAACAGTGGATACAGGCCAGAGTCTCCATTTCCCCGGTAGTAGTGTCGAGTTCCGAAGGTATCGTGCACCAAGGAGGCGGAACTAGACAGTGTCGGACCTCAGCTAGCTGGAATCGCATTCACAATGTGGAAATCTTGACTAATCCATCATGAGCTGCTCTGTAATTAACCCTCCCCGCCACCGCTCTTTCTTCCTGAAGCCGGAATCAATTTCAAGGGTTAGTTCTCGGAACAGTGCTTCAATTTCCGATACACTCCCCAAACTAAAAACTCTTCAAATGGAGAGCTTTTGACCGTAGAGATTATTAGTAAATGTTATTTTCTTGGGGTTCGGTCAAGGTAGATCCAAAAAAAACACAATTTAAAAAAATGTGTATTTTTAATTATCTGTCAACGTTTCTGTTAGATTGTAAGCTATCTTCAGAGCCACAATGAACGCGAAAGGGGACGTCATGTCACCAAGACCTCATATTTATGATAATTAAAAAATACACTATATTTTGAATCGTACAGAGAGCTAGAAAAATTAATAATGTACGATTCAAATTAATAATGAAGTGTGGGATTACATTACCACAATTATCATCATGAATTAAAAAATACTCATTTTTAAAATTTTTTTTTTTGGATCTACCTTGACCGAACCCCAACAAAATAACATCTACTAAAAACTCTTCAAATGGAGAGCTTTTGACCGTAGAGATTATTAGTAAATGTTATTTTCTTGGGGTTCGGTCAAGGTAGATATATATATATACTCGGGTGACTGGTTTACCAGTTTTTCTTCCTTTGCGGCACTTGTTTTGATAACGTCAATGAATAACACTAGAGAAATTAGTCAGGGTTTAGGCCAGGATCTGAAAAGTAAAATAGGCCAACATTTTTGGTAATAAGATATTATGGCCGACGTTTAGACTTAAATTGTAAGACATCATCAGGGCTATAGTGATGTCTGGAGAGATCTCCGAGGGAGGTTTATGGGCACATCTCAGAGTCCAGAACTAAAATGAAGGTTTACTCAAGTCGAAACGTCGGCAATGGTATCTAATTACCTAACAATTTTAGAGATATTTTATTTTTCTGATCCAAGCCGAAACCCTGATTAATTTCTCCAGCATAATACTCGACGGCCAACGAACCTCCACCCATGTCAAGTCAATGAATAACGGATTTTAATAAATTTAGACCAACAAAATTATATCCATGGTAAATTACACAAATACTTCGAAATTCTAAAATTCTTTGCTAATAAATATGAATGCTTAGTTATTGGTGTGCTTACATCAATTAGCTGTTGACTTCACTGCTATCGACTCACACTACAGGAAATTTAAAGCCAACAAGTTATGTCTTATTCTCATTTAAAAGCTTACTGAAAACGAGCTTTTCACTTTTTACATAAGCGAATTTGGATTTTAAAAGAATAATGAAATTTTAAAAAGAGGAAGAAGATGGAAAAGAGAAATTCTAAGATGATTTTAGTTGGGGTTCGGTCGAGGTAGATCCAAAAAGGATCTACCTCGACCGAACCCCAACTAAAATCTTCTAAGAATAATATCTATGGTCAACAAACTCTCTTTTTGGAAAAGAGAAATATCTTACGATTCTACTGACATATACTGAAAACTATAGTCCGTCGAGACTATCCTCAGAAATGGCGTAAACCAAGAGTGAAAATTAATTAATGACAAAATAAATTTTGTCTTCTAATAAATTACATTATTTTACATAATGTATGGCCAACATCATAGACGAATGTCAAAATAGGCTGTCTGTTGAAAAAACTAAACTTATTCAGCATTGAAATTAACTAAATGATGAATTCAAGCTTTTCATCTCAAATAAACCTTAGTCCTACTGTTTTAATTTTTAAATACCAAATTACAATGAATATTCCAAGTATAATTTTTAACAAGTGCAGTGTGATTCGATGATTTGGACCGTGAAACCACGTTTCTAATCAAAATTTTTATTATAGATAAGCCCTTTCACCTGATCAATTAGCCACATTGTACAATATATACATTATAATAAATATTTATTTGAATATTTATTTTACAGTTGAGTTCCTAATTAAGTTGCGTTTTAACAATAATTATAGTCACTGTAGTTTTAAAAAAGGTTTCCAATCAATGGTCGGATTTCTAAATAACATCCTACTTCTAATGCTTCAATTCTGATAATTAATAGTATACATTATTCAATAATTATTTAATATTACTTTAAATTACGTCGGTGAGATCGGTAATACACCTCAAATCATAATTTTTTTTTTTTGGTAAGCTCCTGCTTCCATCCATCCAAAATCTTAAGTCTTACTCGGCTGAAGTTTTACCCTTCATTAGCAAAGTTCCTTCAATGTCAGAATGTCGTGACAATTGGCATTCAGGTACTATTCTGGTTGGTCCATAACCAAGGACTTCCGATGAGAGAAACATGAAAAATGTTTTCCATTCTTCGCCGATACGCCAATTCACAACAGGAAGCTAACAAAAATAAAATAAACAAATAAAATAAAATAAAAATATATAGTGGTGTTATATATATAGAAAATATATTTTATATAGTTAATCCACTCTTTAAAGATACACTTCTAACATGACGTCATAAGTGAACCTTAGCTCAATAAAAACGTCGTGCAGGAGCTGCGTAGCCTAAGCAAATTTCTTATGTTTCATTCAAGGCGGACATACATAAACAACTTACAAGCATTAATCTTCTTCGTGTATTTTTTACTGATTTGTAGTGTTCTTCCTTTAAGGCCCTAACCGATTTCTGCCACTAACGAACTCATCTAACAAGTTATATGCCTCAATATATAATTTGTTTTTTATTTTTAATATTGCAGAAACTAGAGCACGTACAGAAAAATAACACATACGCACAGGTTTCGTTGGATTTCACCATTTTAAACTCAGAGGGATGCTTTTATATATTCACACGGTTCCAATTATTTCATTTTATTTTCTATTATTATAATAAATGATATTCAAAAATACATTTTAAATTATTTATTAAACTACACCAATATGGAATATTCAGTTTAGCTTGAGTTGAAAAAAGAGCGTCCGCTGATTCGCATAGGAGCACGGGAACACGTGGAGCCTGAAGTCCACCCCAAGTGACGGAAGTCACTCATCTGCCCTCCCCCTCCGGGATTTGCCTTCAGTTTGACTCCTCAGACTGTCCGCCTAACCTCCGAGTGTGTCCGCCTAACCTGAAGTTGGGAAGTCGCGATCCGGAAATGTGTACATATGGTACGGTAGCGAACTTCCGATCACGAGTAATGAACAGGCTTTGTCCGGATTCCAAGAGAGTCCAAGCCTAAATGTTCTGTGAAAAGACTGGGGTTACTTCAAGAGCAAATGCCCGTCATACCGAAAAGTCCACTAGTTATTCGAAATTTAGAGAAACCTACAAAAAAGCACAATGTGAGAAGAAAATTTATAGGTAAGGCACGGTCAATAATATTCAAATCTCAGTTTCTATAGCTTCATTAATAATTTAATGGGGGGGGGGGGGCGATGATGTCTTTGAACAATAAGAACCTTCGTCAGACATGGGGACGACTTCACCCCAAGTGAGGAAGATATTGAAAATATAGTGAACAATATTGTAAAGCATACTAAAAACGTAAACTTGGGAGAGCATTATTTTTAGCATCAAAATTAATTTCCGCGTTAGATCAAAGTCAATTTAGAAAAATTATAATATTATAATTAAAATAAGCTATTTACACTAGTGAAATCAGAAATGAAACTCTAGGCCACATTAAAGGTGAATTAGCTATTAATGGGGTCAGAAATATAGAGAAGTAGGGCAGTTTCTCGACAAATGAATGCTGCTTAACTTACTTTTGTTTAAGCTCATATTATTAGGAAAAGTCCAGGGAAAATTGGGTTACATAAATTAGGAAATTCCTCTGATCCCGCCACACGGCGTTTCGGATCCAGAGTCAAGCTCGCCAAAAGTCTGAAAATGGAAGTTGGAATATTCGGATAGCAGTGCGCGTATAAAAAAGATATATAGGCTGCCAAAAAAGGAAGTAGGCTAGGGTCGATGAACATCCAAGACATAGTGTAGTGCCTCAACTAATACGACCTATCCATGACTGTAGTACAGGGATTTTTATTAAGAAATAAAAACTTTCCTTTTGTCGTGGATGTTTAAAGACGGGTGGCTACCTTTAGATAAATGTATTTGCTCTTCCCATTTTACCTCGGTCTTTCAAAGTTGTTCAAGGTGTTCGTGTGATAACTCGGTCTGACCATCATGTATTCTAACAGTGGTAAGTAAATATTTTATTACTTCAAAGTTCTTTTTAAAAAATATTCAAAATTAATTATAACTTTTAAAGAATGGTAATGAACTAACCGTGAAATTTAGAAAAGTTTTTATTTTTGAAATGTGTGAGAATAACATAACATATGTATGTTGGTTCAATCGCAAATTATTTTTACTACCAAATGTAACAGATTTTTTGAATAATTCATTTTTTAATTCACTAAAAAGTTTTATAATCCCTATATGCTTCATGTTTCTAGTCATGTGATCAATAGAGACAAACTTTAAAAAAGGGCGTGGGATAATATTTGAATTCGTTTTTAAATAATACTACAATAGTAAAATACGTAAAAATACGAACAATTAGAATGAGGGTTGTAATTTTCAGCAATTCACAAGGTTGACTTTTTGTCCTTCCTTTGTATCTGTTTCTAATGACAAGAAGATTTCATTTGTAATCCTGGGAACAAACAGCTCTAAATGGGTACCTGGGGGGAAATCAGGAAGTCAGAAGGTGCCCTGACCGTATGGGTATACTGAAGATGTGTATACCTTTACCGATGAGCCGTGGGTCACGAATAAACACATTTCGTAATATACGAGTATGTTCCTCCTGGGCCTCTACAGTTTATAGTTAAAATGATTTTTATGATCACATATTTTTAATTTATACATTCCATGCAATATCAGAGTTACGGTTAGACATAGCACAAAGTCGACATTCTCATCATATTCTACATTAAAAAGAAGCATAAGATGATAAATGAAGAGCTAACTTTGCATTTCACGATAAGGTACTCTTGCTTAGCCGAGGGGATCCGATTTTTCTAAACTAGCTTGGCACTAAGGATACCAGTCCCACTTAGATTAAGCAACTATTTCTCGATAAAAGCTTGTCCTATGCCATGGGTGTTTAGATTCGGGTACCTATAGATTAAAAATGTCAATCAAAAATGAATTCATTCAACGGTTTGCCATGAAAAACCTAAATACCAAATTTGGTTTCTATATTTAAAAAAAAAAGAGAGCCCATGAAATTGCTTCCAAAAATATTTTCCTTTATGAGAGTTATTAATACCATTGTAACAAAAAATTAGATGTATTTACTGTTTCTTCTTCGGGGTTGGACCGTGTCAAATTGTTGTTATTTGCCGAGCTTTCGCACATCACGTGATGGCTTCTTCAGGGCTGAATAGAGAATGAGAGCTGTTTTTTAAATCCAGGTGGTATATAAATACCATATTTTATACACCAGGTGGTGTATAATCCCGGCGCGGTCTGGTCCTTGGGAGAAGCCTGCCTTCCCATTGGTTGATACTGTGTTCTGGCGGCTGGTCTCTGGAGTGGTCAGGTAGCTGGTCACTGATTGGCTAGATTCTCTTGTCGATTAGCGCTGGTTTCCAGTTTTTGCTCAGTCTGTATCCGTCTTCTCCGTTGATATTTTTCGGATTCTTGGTTATTTCGATGGCTTCTCTGATGGTTCGCCGATAGTAGTTGCTTTAATAGATCTGTAAATGGAACAAACAACGAGTGTTATATTAATTATACTAATATAATTTGAAGAAGAATTATTTTTTTAGAAGACATTATAATAATAAATTAAATTAGTTTTAATTTAGATGAGTTTAGTGTATCAGGAATGTGCTTTGTGGGGGCTTCCGCGATATAGTAATTAGCGTGAACCACCCACAAGCTGATATCATGGTAAATACATCTGACGACCGTCAAAGCCTACGTAAACAAAAAATTAGATTTTTGACATATTATGTTCCAAAAAATCTCGTAACTTAGGCAGAAACG
>KZ807535.1:85795-103874 GCA_000696205.2 Oncopeltus fasciatus | reverse complement strand
ATCATTTTATTTTTTTTATATAATTTTTATTAAGAATAATATCGAAAAAATAATTGAAATAGAGTTTTAATTGTGTAAAAAAATAAACTATTGTGGGATAATCTGCTGAGTTATTTATTTTATTCAATTTTCGGTTTCCTTTGAGTAGGATCCAAAAATCGAATATATAGTGAATAATACTAAAACGCAAAACATTGCACGACGAATTTCTCTCAGAATTTTTTCCTTTATTTTGTTTTTGGTATTCTACTCAATATGCGTAGAATCCGAAAATCGAATAAAATATGTGGAATACCAAATTTTGCGGGAGGTTTGTGATATTGATTTTTTTAGGTAAAGCAGTATTTTCTCTTCTACTAGGAAAAGTTTATCTAATATTTACACTACTTACTACTGAAATTTGACCTATTATAAATAAATCATTTAGACAGAGTTATGTTAAACAAGAATAACGTCCCTGTTTTTTAGCTAGAAAACTTATCCATAATGATTGTCTAACTAAGATTAATTCAAAGCGTTTTTTTTTTTTTAAATTCATCTTATATAAATTTCCTTAGGGTCATTGGAAATTAACATATTTCGACAACCACCTTATTCTAAACATCTTATAGCACTAGGAAAGTATTTCTTTTTCGATAAAATATTAGATGTATTAAATTCTGAAATACAATTTTTCTTATAAAACTATTGAATGAGTTAATATTATTTCCAGAAAGATATTTATATGAATACCAAAAATTGTCAAATAGTTAGCACTAAGGAAAGTAGGATGGTAAACAAATAACTGTCACAATAACGTAATATGTCTAAAACCGAGAAATTAAATACAACTATTCTTCAAATTTGCTTTTGATCTATTTCTTAATTTGCTTATTTATATATATATATATATATATATTTGACAATATTAGAATCAGTAGAACTATATGAATGGGTTCAACCACCAAACATATAATTTTTTTTAGAGAACATTAGATTATCCAAGTCAAACCATATACAGCAAGAGGCTAGACAAAAATAAAGATAGGACTTAATATTTTGTATCAATCAAGAATGAGCAAATATAAGTCAACTTCTAAAATGTTTGGAACAATCTTTTCAAGATATACTTTTATCTTGAGTTAACTTCAAAGTTTTACCCCTTAAATAAGCTTTCACAAAAAAATTTCAGTGGACCGATAATCGAGAAAGGTCTTAATCAATATTAAAAGAGTCCTAATGAATGACACACTTTTCTTCTAAAAAAATCATCCTTTCAATACGCTTTCTGTTAATATCAACTGACGCATCCACTTGCGATCTTTCGGCAATTTTTATATCTTACATCTGGGATTGAGCAATAGATCGAATACGTCTAGTAATTTTCAGAATGCTGAGACTAGCGAAGAGTCAGTCAACTTGATATGGAGGGAACAACAATATACTTTTCGGATTGGATTGGATTGGATTGATATTTTGAGTGATAAACATCGTGCTTACTACGCCAATTTAGACCCATAAGAGATTATTTTCACTCGGAAAGAAAAATACAAAGGCAGAAAAATTTGATACCAATTAGTGCTTTCTGACTATTGAAATATCCTTAGTTTCTATTCCGCTTCATAGAAAGAAAGATTCACGATCAAGGCAATAGCCTCAAGGAATTCTATAAAAGAATCTAATTCTGATAGAATAGAAATAGACAAAAATTTCAGCAGGCTTATACTGCAGGGAACTTTATGCCTGAGAAACAAATGAGCTTCCAAGGAAATTATCTATTTTAAGTACAACCCATTCTTTTTTGTCTCCTCATCGAATTGTATATTTTCAAATGAATGAAGATTTATTCCCATAATTATCACATGACAACCCCGGGAAAATCTAGTTTATGATCAACATAAAACAGCATATATAGTACATAGGTAAAATGCTAAACGATACAGATATAAAAATAAGTAAGTTATAAAGTGTATAGGCCAGGCGGTGTGAAGAAGGAATGCAGTGCAACAATTTCTCTAAGGTGAATAGGGAAGAATTTCCACTCGAAGATGGAACGACTAACCGATCCTCTTTATGAAAAGTCGGGTGGACGAGAATAAACGAGGCTTCGGCCTCTTTTAATCCACGAGTGTTCGACATGTAGTTCAAGCGAGAGGCGACCAACCACAGAGCGTGGAGGCAAGTGGGCCTAGCAGTAACCAGCATATCTAGAACTGAAGAAATGCCAGGTCTAAGGTCAGGCTCTTGGAGAAGTAGGATAGCGGCATACGATTCAAAATATGAGTAGATGTTTTTATGTTGGGGATCGGTCAAGGTAGATCCAAAAAATACAATTTATAGGAATATGTATTCTTTTAATTCTCTGTCAACATTTCGGCTTACATTGTAAGCCATCTTCAGGGACATTATGAAAGAGGCAGGGGACGTCGAGCAACCTGGATCCCATGTTCTTTGGTCATGAATAATCTATACGGTCGAAAATTCTCCATTTGATACTAAATATGTATTACAGTAAAAGATCATAAGTAATATATTAATAAATCATGCGATTTATAGGGCCAATGTATCTAAGGCAGCTTGGAAACAGTTGGTACCTGGACGCGCATTGCCAGCGCGGAAAGTCTACGGCAGCATAAGGTAGTCTAGACCATGCACGGCTCGATATCTTCTTTACATCCTTTTTACAAATATGTTTAAAATATAGGTCCTTTTTTCCTGATTATAATGATATAATTATTTTACTATTTCTGTTTATTTATGATAAAGAGGAATGTGTGGAAATTTAAGGACATAATTTATATTGATAATATATTTGAAAAGTCGGATCTTACATGTGTTTATTATTTAAGAAACATTCATTTTGGGAAAATAAGGAACACTTTCATAGTGCACAAGCAGAAGGTTAATAGAAAATATAAATGTTATTTATTTAATATTTATAAATGGATGTTAATCCATTGTAATTGGCAGATTTCTCCGAATCGCTTCCAAATTATATAAAAGAACTGCAACCAGGGCCTAGCCGATAGTCCCGCTTTCCAAGCATTCTAAAACTTACTATGTTACGAGGATTTAAAAGATCTTGTCATTTCTGCATCAAAATCTAAAATTGTTATTTATTCATGCTTCGTAATGGGTAAGTAATTTGTAATCTACAATAAGCCTTGGCATATATGTAGATACGCCTTGGCATATATGTAGATACGCCTTGGCATATATGTAGATACGCCTTGGCATATATGTAGATACGAGTGGGGGCACAATGGTTTGTGTGGAGCATCCATACCTCGGACTTATTTTCTTCCGTATCTCCTTTCACAAAAGCTTTTAGAAAGGTTATTATGTAGCAGAATATAGACCTAGTACAGATACACTATAATTTATTTTAAACATGATTCCTTCAATAAAATATTCTATAACGATCTTTAAAAAATTGTCAATGTGAAGTGTACAATTTTTCAGTTTGAAGAATTCGTCCAGCGTTTAACCTGGTTAAATACCTATTTTAGTTCATTTTTTACAAGAGTTGTGAAACTAAAACGCAAAGACATAATTCATTGCGCGGACTCTGAGCTACTAAAGATTTGGGAGACTTATTATGTAATTCTAAACTTTCTCAAAAGTGTAGAATTCATATAAAGACTACACTTTTGAGAAGAGGAGTTTCCTTTATTATTTATTTCCCCATAAAGGATAGTCTAATATTTGTAAAAGTCGTATCCACGTAGGGTTCAAATCCGGCCTAATCTCGATTTTGTTTTTTTTTTATACTCACATTTTTGAGAAAGTGTTTACAAATACAAACTGTTAACAGCACTGACTGGATGTAAGGGGTGGAATGAGAGGAGGGGGGACACACCCCTAGAGGCTAGATGGGGCAAGGCAGACCTGGTGGAGCCTGCTTTGTCAAAGAGCCTCATACTCGTACTCATATAAGTACGCTAGATTGTCTAGGGTTAAACCATATCCTGTCAAATCACCAAAGTGAATAGAAATTTTAAACGAGCGAAATTCGCTTTAAGTCGCATTGAATAAATCACTAAACCTTAATTTTTTGCATATCAAGCTCAAGGTCGCAGGCCATACGAAGACGGAAGATCATATGACTTTTATAAAGAAGAATAGTCTTTAAACTGTATCACTTATTTTGGGGGAGATTATAAAGTCCCTGTGATATAAAGTACTCTTAAAAGACTCCCTAAAGCTGGAACGAAAAATATAGGCCTATCGCAGTAGAATCAGTTGTCGAGAAGCAAACAAAAGAACCACTAAAAATGATGTTCTGCCCAGTAAGAAATAGGCCAGGGAGTGGACCTCGAATCGAAACGCGCAGAGCATTGAACAAACAAATTACTTGTTCAACTTTAGAGAGTGGAACCCAAAGAAAACAAGACATTGAGCATTAACTAGAACCTGAATACTGCATATTACTGGGAATAAAGTAATGCATGCTCGTAAAAAATCGAAATAACACGTGGAGAAGTAGATAAGATAATTTTTTTTAAATAGCACCGCATACGCTACATATTCCTGAAGGTTTATTGGCTTTTAGCACTAGAAGAAGCAGGCGATAAGTTGGTAATTACCTTCTTCTATCAGTTTTTAAAATTTATTTTTTCTAAAAATATCGAATAATGATAATACTATAGTAGATTAAGTACTAATCAAAATATTAATGTAAATGATTAAGTCAAAAGAGAGGAAACCAAAATAAAGCAGACAACACTCAGTTCAAATTAAATAAAGTTACAATTTAATTAGAACGTTTTTTGCTCTATATATTAGATAATATTATCTAATGTATATAATAAATGTGTCCAAACATATTTATGTGTGTGTATTTCACTCAGTATACAGGTGTTAGAAGATGTAATTAAAATAATAAACCCACCTAATCCTAATACGAATGTACACACAATACCATTTTGGATCGTAAGGATTGTTCGTTAAGATTTTTTATAATTGTGATGAACTATTTAGTTAAACCAATGATAGAAAATTACTAAAAACGAATTTAATTTAAAATACCATGGCTAGTTTAAATCAATGTGTACTAGCTTAGTTCTAATAAGAATTTAGTGCTTCTTCAAAAAATGTATCTATTTTCTCTAAATTATTTAAAAAAATAAAAATGTGATATAGAAAAAAATTATTCCTCATACAAAGTGCAATGATTTTTATAATTAAATAGATTTATTTTAGGCGTAACTAATTGACCGTCGAGATTTATGAGGAGAAATTAGTCAAGGATTCGGCCTTGTTGGCTGAAGAATTGTAACGATTTTGTAAACAAAAAAGTTTTTTTATTTATTTTCGCCAACGTCTTGGCCTAATTTAGGGCCTTCATCAGGGTAAATGGGGTGATGGGGGAAAAAAGAGACTCCTATTTAACGGTAACTAAATCATGACTAAATGGCACCGTATTTTACGACATTATGCTGGTATGTATCTAATAACATGGCAACAAGTGATTATCGAAATCATTTACTTAGAGATTGGCCGTTGCAGATATCACAAGAACTAAATATTACTAAGAAAAGAGATTAACATAAGAATAAAATCTCTTTTAAAGTTCCTGTGGCCCTCCGAAAGCAAGGGGCATGTGTTTGCGCGGCGCATTCTACAGAGGAGTTCCCCGACGAGCGCTTAAGGTAACTATTTACTTGCGGTAAGGCAGCAGAGAAACAAGTATGCGGCCATGGTCAGGAGCTCCGCCAGTTAGAAGTCCCGCTCCGAAATGCCATTGTATTCTATTCTAGCTGAGTGGAGAATGGGGGAAAAGTAGAAAATTCTGGCTACAAATTGGTTCAAAATGTGAAACTTCTCGAATTACCACACTTTTATAAAAGTTTATTTTTATTTTTTATATTTTAGTGCGGGCAAACGGTAAAAAAACATAAACCACTAACAATAAAAACTTCTTCCGGGCTTATTTAATAAAAAAATGTTTAAATGGAGAGTTTTTGGCCGTAGATATTATTATTAGCTGTTTATTGTTAGCCAAAACGTTGGCAGATGATTAAAAAATACACATTTTTTTAAATTTTATTTTTTGGATCTACCTTGACCGAACACCAACAAAAAACATCTAATAAAAATATCATAAAAAAACATCATAAAAAAATTAAAGATAATTTTGTTGAGTTACTTGCACGTAATGCGATGGCTTCTTCAGGACTGAAAGTAGAATGAGGAATGAGTTTTCAACATGGCCAAGCCCGGAAGAAGTATTTATGAATATTTCAGGAGTCTTTGAAAGCCTTTATGCACACTATTATTTTATTTAAAATTGTATTTTCCTCTATTAGTTTCGAGTCTAATACTCACGATTTTTCAGGGGCTTAATATATAATTTTGTACAAAAAAAAACAACAGTATTTACAAATTAAAATTGATACCTTCCGCCACCAAGGCTTAACTGAGAGCTGTCTTGAAGATACTTCCCCAAGATACTCTCAGTCATCAGCAGACCGTAATCGTTTACTTAATTATCTAGGTAAATGAAATAAAACTACCAAAAATTTTCTGAAACTGACTTTACATTTAAATAAGCTTCTTTAGGAAAAAGAAGTGTAAGGAAAGTGGACTATCTGATATATTGTAAATAAATAAACAGGAGTCGATGTACTATATTGACTTAATTACATTTTTATTGAAAAACACAGCAAATAGATATATCCTCTTAGAAAGTAAGTTTTAAAATATGTATGCAAACTAAGATTTTGTAGTAATTATTATAAAATGATTTAACGGAATAGCTTCATTCGAGACTTAAACATCCAGCTAAATAAGTCCACTTATTAAAACATCATGAAATTATTTAGTGACTCAAAAAGCCAATTAGTTGACACATAGCCAGAAACAGATCATTCAGAAGCGATACAGGTAGTTAAGTTTAGCAAACAGGTTGAAAGAATGACAAATCGTGGATGAAAAGTAATACAGACAGTGACAGTGAACACATGTATTCGACCAAGAAGATGGACAATGTCCGAAAGCGCTCGCCAACAGAAGATGGTTTGCAGAAACCCATGAAGACGGATAATAGAAGGTATGATAGTTCTATATTCATTGGTAGTGAAATATCTCTCTAAATAGAGAGAGAGAGAGAGAGAGAGAGAGAGAGAGAGAGAGAGAGAGAGAGAGAGAAAAACACTCGCGGCTGCGACATGTAGCAATCAAGAACAGGTCGGATAGAGAGTGCAGTGCACACACAAAAAGAAAATATCACAAGGACCAAAATTTTCGGGGATCTCTCGCCCTTCGTCAGTGAGGAGTGAAGAGGTGTTTCGAAAGCTGGAAGGCGAAAGGTTAAATGATAATGATTCTAAACAACAATTATTTATTGCACTTTCGGAATTAATGTTGTTTATTTTTGATATTTCGCCTTTTTCACTAAGTAGAAAACAGAAGATCATATTTCAAATAATGATTATGGAAGATTTCAATGTAGACGCATCAATATTTTCATCTTTTTTTAACCATATTAGTTCAAAAGTTTAAATATTCTAGATTAGTTTTTAATTTGTTTTGTTTTATAATAAATGTGTTATGTTCTATGATGATACTACTATAGTAAGAACGAGTATAGTTGAAGAAAGAATAAAAAAATTAACAACAAAAATTGGCAATCTCGGTTTACATTGTTACAAACAATAAGAGCTAGTAAAGTTCAGATATTCATTTTAAAAAAATTGTAATTCCTATACAATACTATAATTTAGATAACCTGCAAATCATGCATTGTATATACTTTCGTGCAGGAAATAATCAATAACCAATAAAGAATTGTAAAAAAAAAAAAAAACCTAGACTGACATACTATAAGTGGTCTGATAAAACGACAATACCATTTCTATATTTAATTTACAGGTAAGTATCAGACTACTTCTTGAATGGGAATCGAGAAGGAGGCCAAACTGTTCCTTCTATAACTAGGCTGTCTCTAACTGAACTGACAATGAATGAATGGACTGACAATGTCAGTAGTAAAGAGAGATCCAACATCAAAATATTTATACAAGATGCTTTTACAAGGAGATGTTGACGTGAAAATGGCCGCTGTACAATTAATATTACCAAAATATTTAGAATGGAAGGAATAATATATCTGAGATTATTACCAGAATTAAACCTCGATTACTATTGGACGCAGGAGCTACGAAATGTACGTAGATTTCGCGAGAAGAATTAGTATTAACAATCAACTATCTCGGGTACACCGTGAGCCAGCCACAGAAGTTAGAGGGAGCCGCTAAGACGTATTAGTGACATTCTTAATTATCTCCCTTAGACTAGAGTTTTAGTACAATTTGCTAGTGGACGTCGAAGAAAGAAAATAAAATTTTATACATCAGGTTCAATAAAAAATGTATATAAGATAAATAATATTTATCATATTGTTATTGGAATTAAAAAATTCCATCGAAAATAACAGTTTGCGAAAAGAGTATTGGATATCGAGTTTGATTCCTTTACTTCATTAGTTAAATATATGCAGACGCTAAACATTTTTAGAATTATAGTAGGCAAATAAGTACGGTTCTGCCTTATACACCCATCCCTTATATCCGGGCTTCACCGAAACCACCCTTATACCTGCGCCTTTTACCTGTGCCTTTTTTGGAATTATTTTCTGATTTTTTGTGTGACACAGCCAACATAGGAATTGCAAGTGAGATATGGAAATTACACACGCTTCTGGCGAAAACTTCTTCACCCAAAATTTGTTTGTCTGTAGGTTATACATAAGTATGACCTCCAATTCTTGAGTGAAGTAAATTCTTTATTAGAACGTCACTATTCCTACCAAAATTAGTAGAAATAAACACATATGAAGGGAGACAATTTTTAGATTAAAAAAAAAATCCTACATGTGATATTCACACATTCATAAAAATGTATGTAATGAAAGTCATTTAAGTTATTTTTTGTGAACGCCAGTAATTATTATAGGCATTCAAGCATTTCTTAAAAACTAGTTAAATTTATATTCGAATTATAAAACTATCTCAAATTAAAATCACAGCTTTTCAGAATGTTACAATTTACTTTAGACAACTTCCATAAATGTTTTTGAGTATTTTAGAAATTCAACTTTAAAGATATTCAACTCCACTAAATGTACGCATTTTAAAACAATTATTGCGATAGGTAAAGGAATTTCCAGTTACGGCTGGTCCCATTGCGGAGTTCATTCTCTAATATCTTTCTTAAGAAGCGCTTTTGTAAGCGATGTTTTTCCTCCGCATATGTTTTACAGAATTACATTTTCCCCCAATTATAATACATGCATTTTTTCACATAATTATTTCTAACCCAGGTATTAGCATTTTTCAATGAGGCCGTACTCTAAAGCAGTTTTCCCGGCTTACGAAAATTCTAAATTTTATTTATTTAAAAGCTACTCAAGATTTATGCCCTAGAAGTAAATTATTTGGAAGTATTTTTCATTTCAAAACAATATTACCCGATAATTACCACAAAAATGTATTATCTAAATAACAGTTATATAAAATCTAAAAACTAGATTAATAAGAATGGGAAATTAAATTAACGGTTTAATATAAAGCCATAAATTTTATATGGCAAAAAAATTATCAATGATAAAATGTAGAGTTTTTTGACCGTAGATATTATTATTAGATGTTTTTTTGTTTTTTTTTATTAAGTGTTAGCCTTCCATTCAACCACTTAGGGTCATGGAGGAAGGGGCTATCTACAGGTTGCCATCCCATTATAAACGACCATGGCTCAGGACAAGCTTTTAATTATAAATAAAAGATTGCCCTGGGCGGGATTCGAACACGCAGCGCCAGAATTGCGAGACCCGAACGGATCCCATGAGCTACCCCTGGTTTTTTTTGTTGGGGTTCGGTCAAGGTAGATTTTTTGGATCTACCTTGACCGAACCCCAACAAAATATAACATCTAATAATCAATGATAATTTTTTTTTTCTATATCATTAAAAAAAAAAAAATATGGACTGGAGTCCTGGAGGACAGGACGTCCTCTCTCGTCTTCATGATAGGCAGCTCTGAAGATGGCTGTAAACAATGTAAGCCGAAACGTTGGCAGATAATCTTTAAAAAAATACACTTTTTTTTAATTTGTATTTTTTTTTTTTGGATCTACCTTGACCGAACCCCAACTAAAATCATCTAATTATGGACTGGACTGTATATTATTTCGAATTTCATCAGTAAGGAGCATGAGCTGAGCCAATACCCACTAATGTTTCATAAAAAAATCTTCACTTCAATAATTATAAGTCGATGCGCACTATAATAAATAAAATAATTATAACAAATTTTGAAATACATACCCAGCGCCCTGACAAACAATTCCATGCCAATTTTTTTGAAAAGTTCTCTAAATACGAAAAAAATGTTGATATAAATTTCGATGTCTGTGAGTGCGCGCGCGCTCGTGTTGAGTATGCTGTTTGAACAAAATTGTGAACAAAGCAATACTACTTGTCAACTGACCACTCTAATAATTTCCAGAGAAAATCTAAGGACATACATAGATTCAACAATCTAGTGTACTTAAATGTAAAATGGCGTAGTTTTTCTAAAATTAATGAAAAAACAATAGAGACAATTGGACTTAAAGATATAGAAATTATTATTTTAAACTCTTTACTTTTTTATTCTAGACCTAAATTCACGAAGGAGCATTATGTTAATTCAAAGTTAGTGTGACTCTTGAAGTCTACACACCAGTCAAGCAATATAAGTTGATTACTGAGATGTCATCTCAATAGCATAGACTTGCATGTATTATCAATTAATCTGATCATAATTAATGCCCTCATGGGGTTGTTTCTGACCCATTTAGGATCATTGGAAATTGAACTAAATATAAATAAGAAAAATTGTAGCTACGCAGGAACATGAAATAAACAAATTTTTGCGGTTGATTAATAAATAACTTAAAGTGGACATTTTAGTTTTATAAGTAGCAAAGAAATTATTTATAAAATGTATTAAGTAGATAATAAATAACTCTCTTCTTGATAGGGCTTGAAAAACCTTTCATATAAAAGTTTTATTTTTATTTTTTTAATTATGAATTAAACTACTTTGGTTACATATTTTTTTTGTTTACATAATGATTTTAAGATATTAATGATTAATGATTTTCTACGTTTATACACCTATTGACCTATACAACCATTCAACATGTCCTATTTTGTCTAATATCCTTTTAAAAAGTCAACCTTAAATACAGAACGTCAGCAGAAATACATGAGAATTCCTAGTAACAAAGCGTTAGCAAGCAAATATATAAGTGTGTGTGCAGCGTGAAGGGGGAGGGGATCATACGTAAACATGTATATATGAATTTGAATTACCCCATTTTTTTTTATGAATCTACTATGTAAGATTTATGGAAACTTAAAGAAATTAAATTATTTTAAAATCTCATAACTGGAACTATCTCAAAATTAATTACAATATCTTTGGTAAATTCGTTATTTACATCTACAAGTACCGGATATTCTTCTTCGTGAGTAGCAAATAAAATCAAATCATAAAATAGACTTTACAAAAGTGCTGAATGAGTTATGATGCTCAAATTTGCAACTCATCAATATTTACTGTTTACCAAGAAGAATGCCTTTGGCAGCCAGGCTAGTAAACAATTCTACAATATTTGGGTGCAGAATTGTTCAACCATGAGATTGTGGAAAGTGTTATGAAGGTTATCCATCCTTACACATTGTAAGGTATATTTATACCTTATCATAGACTAAATGGATTTAGTCTATGCTTAATCCAAATAAAACTTTCTAAAATTTGCAAACCTTCCAACCCCAGTCAAGCGATATGTATTTAAATTTAATTATAATACAGCCTACTGGATGATTGACTTAGGTTTCTCAACCCATTGAGATTGACAAAACTATTGGCTCAATAAATGGAATATACCATATATATATGGTATATTGAAGACACCCAATGTGTCTCCTTTGTTACACAATGTTCGCAAGCCTTCCATTTAAGTTTACTACAGTTGATTTAGCAGTTCACTCTTACTCCTATAAAACAGTCTATTTCACTTTTTATCAACAAATTTATTTTCCTAATGGAGAAAACAGTTCTTGATAACGAATTTCTAGCTGGTATTGCTATTTTGTTTCTTTATTACTTGTGTGATAGAGCACTTATATTAGGCGAAATATATTTATTCAATTGTCATGTGATTACCTTGTAGTGAGTTTCGCAAGATTTCGTACGAGAAGATATATTACTTTTCAAGATTTCAACTAAATTTTAGAAGCCGAGAGGTTGAGCCCATTATCACTATGCTTCAGATATTTTTTAAGTATTTGCGATTCCAGTTAAATGTACAGTGCATAATTAGGAGTTTTATATAGTGAGAGGTCCTAGAGTACATAATAGGGAATACTCAGCTATAAAAGTTTTAAAAGAAAATCAGCTGTCAGCTATGTGCAGGCTATTACCTCTCTAAGATGATTTTAGTTGGGGTTCGGTCGAGGTAGATCCAAAAAACCACAAAATAAAAAAATGTATTTTTTTAATAAAGGATTATCTGCCAACGTTTCGGCTTACATTGTAAGCCATCTTCAGGGCTATCATGAAGATGAGAGAGGACGTCCTGTCCTTAAGTTCACATTTCCATGACGAACACATTTTGGATCTACCTCGACCGAACCCCAACTAAAATCATTTTAGAATAATATCTACGGTCAACAAACTCTCCTTTTGAGCTATTACCTCTCTTCTCTCCAAATTCTATATTTGTATATATTATACACTTTTCGTGACTTTTAAGGACAAATTCTGTTTGTTCAAAGCCAGTTATAAGTAGCTTATTCAAAAACCAGAAGATAAAATCCATGTAATATATGTACTTCTCCCCCCTCCCTCCCGAATCCTCATTTTTTTCTTTTTAATCTTCCTTCCGTTAATTAAAATAGCTAAATTTACATGTTTTGGACTTAAGACGGCTCAGATCGTAAAAGAGTATGAAATTTATTTTTTCTTAATTGGTACCTTTCATTAGAAATGGTGTAAGTCGCACAACTACATTCCTTATTCATTTTCCCGAACCAAACTATTTGAATTAACAACATACCGATTTTGCTAAATGTAGAAGAAAACTTTTATATTATAAACTGTTATAATTATAATACACTATTTATAAAAGCACAATGTTTAAACTATTAAGGGAGGTTATTAAAGCACCAGATAATGTTAAGAGATTGGGCATACAGCTTAGACAATTGATTCATACAATATTTTAAATTTCACTTTAAATTTATGTAGAAAAATACTTTATTAACCATCAATTTAAATTAAAGTTAAAGTTAAACAAAATTTTAGATTTATTCTATTAAAAATAGAATGTTGAATAGTAATATATATGAATAAGTATATTTATATAAATTATATAATTTTAATTTTAATATGTGCTTTTTTTATACAAATAATATTAATTAAATTTCTGATGTAATATTTTTTTTTAAATTCTATTGTTTTTAGCATAATTTATTTTGTAGCATGCTACTCTTATTTAGCCCTTTGTAATTTAATTCATTTTTTTTTAAACCATCATATTTATAATTGCAATCTGTTAAGAATAACATTTTGTGATTTGATTTCATTATAAGAACACATGAGTATAAATGCTGAAGCTACTAACGTTAACTACTGAATTTCGGACACATATGTACCTCACACTCTCAGAAACTTAATAGTTAAAGACATGCTATGCTCTCCTAAAAAAAAAAAAGGCCTTTCATTGTCCCTTTGTTCAGATATTAATAGATTCAGTTGAAATAAAAACTTTTCGAATAAATGGAAACTCTAACGAAAAAGGTAAACTCAAAAATAAATAAAAAGCAATAGCTGGGTAAAAACAACACTATACCTAGGAAACTGTGTTCACATATATGGATAGAAAAATCTATAATGGTGCAATTATTTCACAGCCATATAACGATCCTATGTCTACAATATTTTTAATTATTATATTTTTTTTTTTCTTCAATTAGATTTTTACTTACTATTGCTGTCTTTCATATTTTCGCTTATAATCTGTTCACCTGTTATGAACAATTTTTGTATGTAAATAACTAAAGATCTATTAATTGCTAAAGTTTGAAATTTATATTAATGACAAATCTTATTTCAAGCAATCAAAATTACAGTATTCATAAAACAATTTATTATATCAGTAAACAAGTGTAAAATGTGTATCAAGTTAAAGTCCCTAATTTGGAATTATCTGCCTATAATAAGTGAAAGTAAGTTCGCCACCTTAGAGTTGTAGCTAATAACTTTATACACCAGAGAGATTAGTGAGATCACTAGANAGATATATAATTATCTTATATTATATGATTAGCTTATAGATATATAAGCTTTGAAGTCAATGTTAACTAACTTATTGTTCTTGAAGACGGTCTGAGACAATATTTACAATTTCTTCTTCAGTATCATTTTATTGATGGTTACCAAGCTTTCGCTCATTTTGATGTGGGCCTCTTCAGGGTTACAATAGAAGCAATCTTGGCTATCACTTTAGTATTTTCAAATGTAATGCTATGGTGTGTATTGTCGAAATATTCTGCTATTGCTGACTATATGTTTTCTGCTTCTTGATGCTAGTAATTAGTTAAGTTTAGCTTTTTGTTTGTACAATATATTCTGCACCGCATGAGCAAGGGATGCCGTAAATTCTAGGAATTCGTGGTCTTAAGGTTTAGTAGTATGTGTGATATATTCCTGTAGATAGTGTCTTTATTCCATGTTCCTTGAATACCGTAGATATATTCACTGTCGTGCCTTTAACGTAAAAAAGTGTGACTCTTGGTCCGTCAGTGTCCTCAGTCAAGGAGGGTCAATCTCAAAATTTCTTTACTGAAAAATATTTTACAGGTTTGATGATAGATCGACTAGAATTAAAAAAACGGGGGGGAAAAAAAAATCAAATCGTGATGATAATTGTGGTAAAGTAATCCCACATTTCATTACTAATTTTACTTATTTGAATCATTAATTGAATTCTTGGTCCCTGTACGATAAAAAAAATCAGTTATACAAGAGCTGCTTAAACTAAAAGAATTCCTCTGTCGAATAACAGAGATCTCAAGAAATTATTGTGTTCAACGGAACTGAGGGGTGAGATATTTTAATAGCAATGTTTATTCATTCAACCTCCCTTTCAACCACTGGTCATGTGGGGAGGTGCTATGTGGATTCTCCCTATTCTAAGCATCCATGGCTCTGGGAAAGCATTTATTTCTCGATAAAAGCTTGCCCATGGCGGGAGTCGAGTCCGCAGCAACAGGATAGAGACACACGCACGGATCCCCACGGCTCCCCAAATTTTACAATTACATCACTAATGTACCTAAGTATTTTAAATACAAACTATAAAACCTTTTAAACTTTGAAATCACTATTTATTAAATAATTATAAAATTTGAAATATTTATGTCTGTATATAAATATGTGGTATTATGAAAACCACAAAATGTAATGTAATTTTATATTTAACAAATTCAAGTTGAGGAATTATATTTAAGTTTTAAGAAAATATCTAAGTAATAAAACATTAAAGAAAAAAGCTTCTGCCGCAGAGGTTTTAAAATCGGTGACTAGATCACTTGCGTTGCGTGTCAACCTCTCCACTACATGGGCTCAGAAGTTAGCTATAGTACGCCACAGTTATTTCGAATCCCAGTGTCTACTAACGTAATGCCAGGGACTTTTTTTCTTTTATAGTAGTAGTTATAAAATAACATTTAAAATATCTTCTACAATTATATTAAATATACTTTATTTATAATATCTAGTTCGTATTAAATAGATTAGTTATACTATCGGGAAGTAGAGATAATTTACAAGCCATGTCCCGGACACTGCTAAATTAAATTCTTACGGGAACTCGGCGCCATAGCTTCAGCCTTACCTCGTCGGTCAGACTCGATGGATCCTTGGTATATCACATTTAAAATTTTCACTCTACAATTGTTTTGTTCAAATGGAGAGTTGTTTTTTTTACTCTAGATATTATTATTAGATGATTTTAGTTGGGTTTCGGTCAAGGTAGATCCAACAAAAAAAAAATACAAATTTAAAAAAAGTGTATTTTTTAAAAAGATTATCTGCCAAAGTTTCGGCTTACATTGTAAGTCAAAATGTTGGCAGATAATCTTTGTAATTAAAAAAAAAATACACTTTTTTTTAAATTTGTATTTTTTTGGATCTACCTTGACCGAACCCCAACTAAAATCATCTAATAATAAAAACTGGTAAGTTTGACAATTGGAATGATAAATATTTCCGTCTCAATCCACAGACTGAAACAGTTAACAGAAGACTGAATTAGAGTAATGCGTGACTTATGTGATTAGAAATTACAGACTACGAGGAATAATGGCGTTCGGTAACTGGGTGTTACAGATGGGAGACTTTAACGGTTGTTCTTACAAAGTGGTTACTGGCATTAAAGTCTCTCGAGTTTATATAAGCCATTTAAATTGCAAAGCTTCACACTTACATTTTTAGACTATGTTCCTTATTAAATTCACTTAAATAAATGCTTTAAATTATCATTCGTAAATAATATTTTTATTTTATATATAAAATTAATTTTTTGGGCTGCGATATTTTTAGAAATATTTCCCAGAATATTTTCATGATTATACGAAAAGTAGTATTCATATATATGTTCTTCATGATGCATGATACGGTCGAAATTTCTCTGTAGAATATCAAGCTATTTACATTGATTATCATTAAACAACTTAATTATTTAATTATTTACTGAACGTTTAAAGTTTAAAAAGTTTGTCTGAGTTTGTTTTTCTTCAAGCAATATTNGTAACCCGTCCTCAGAGAGGAGCCCAGGTTAACCTGTGATAGACTATCTGGCACCCATCTTCTCCTTATCCTAGGATAAGAAGAAGACTAGGCAGGGGAGTCAAGGAGTGAGTGAGAGGGGGAGAAAAATGCCATTGCATTCACTCCCTTTTTTTATAAATTGTATAACAAAAATTAATTTTAATAAATTTACTCTGTACAACAGATATTTAATATTTTTTGTATTCTAAATTGAAAGATCTGATATATGCTTGAAGGGAGAATTGCAGAATGCTCTCTTAGCATTGGAGAATCAAATGAAGGTTCTAAGGAAGCTATATGAAACAAACCGACGTTAGGCGAACAGCTAGCTCAGTATTGAATTGAATACTCAAATCTCTAAGTAACCCCATCCATTCATATATAAAGAAATAATCACTTTTTATTCTTCTCCAATGTAGGATCGATTAAAACACCGAAAGCCGCCTTATGATGTGATCATGTGAATATCAAATTTCCAAATTTCCTTAGGATAAGCCTGGAGTGAGCTGCATAAGCATAATAAAGCAGATTTCCTATATTTCATAGACGAACATAAATAACAGTAAATGAACAACTTAATCGTACAAAATGGAGAATACAGTGAGGGTAAAAGGTTGGATTCCAATGCTGTTTCTAGACTACCCAAATCACTGAGTACGAGAAGCGCTCAACATTTGTTGCTACATTCTTAAATTTCTTCTTCGATATACTTTCATTTTATTTTATTCATTTATACTTATATTTCATAACGTTTATGCTCCATGAAGTGGTACCATAAGCCCATACTAAATAGGATATTTAAGTAATTTTTAGTGCAAGGGAACAGAATAACAATCTAACTGTCCCAGCCAGGACAGTTAGATTTTTTAAGGTGCATTAAAAATTGTTAAAATTTACGTGGGATTAAATACCACAATAAAAATAATATTTATAAGATATTCAAGTATTTAACAATGAATGTTGAGGGCTTCCCCATTCTTCCCTCCCTAACAATCAAGTGCCAGCCTTAGCGATTCTTTATTTTACACTCATTACATTCTCTGAATAAATGAATACATATATTTTGAAATATACGTATTCATTTACACTAATCTATGCCCATTTGTTATGAAACATGGGATATTAGCCGCTCCATCGTCACGGAAACTTTCGATAAATAACGTGAAATTATCTATCTACTGACAGTTATGTTTAATTGATTCTTTATATATATATATAT
>KZ807535.1:58689-69153 GCA_000696205.2 Oncopeltus fasciatus | reverse complement strand
ATATTATATTATATATATTAACTCAAAGTATTAAAATATTTCAATATTTTAATTTTGCCTTCTTAAATGCATTGACTTTATGTCCAGATGATTAGATCTTAAGCTGTTAATTTAAATGAAAGTTTATAAGTGATATAAACTATTATAACAATATTTCATCATATTTTATTTTGTTTTTTCACCCTTCGAATAAAATTTACCCCACTTCTCTTAGAAATAATTTCACTTGTTTACCTTCTTTTGTATACCAAAAGCTGGGAGATGCTAATGATGTGTGAGGGCCAGAGCCACCGAGGTCCATTCTTACTTGTTGGCAGCCCAATACTAGCCCACTCTCAAATTATTCTAGGCAGAACTTCATATTTTTTTTTGTTATGCCTCTATTTTGTACCATATTTTCTTTCTTTATTTTCTTTGTGATTAGTACTTTGGATATTACTTTTGCAGTTATATTGTTTTTAAAAATTAAAACTTATGTTATTAATATTCTTATATTATCAGTTATCCAAATTATCGTAGTATTACTGTTGGACTAAAATTTAAAAAAATATAATAAAAATTGATGTAATATATTAATGTGTTATTACATTAGATTTTTGTTTTTGTTATTTCTACTGACCTCCTACCATCGGAAACCTTTGGAAGGAATGCGTATGAAAATCTGCTTGAGTAAGTTGAAGGTCAATCCCTTCTGTGACACACTAACATGTAATTGATATTTTAANAATATAATTATTTATATGAAAAAGAAATTCACATGCATTTAAGTGAACAATTTAGTTTATAATAGTTTTAATACCTGAAAAATATTGAATTTTTATAATAAAAATCAAGATGTTTATAATATGATATAATGATTGATTTAGTTTAACAATAACAGGCAGGAAACTATAAAAAATAATACTTTTATTAGAAAATATGTGATGATTTTGTTTTGTATTAAATAATTTAGAATTTTAATCAATTCTGATATTTATTAGCCAACAAATAATTATAATAAAATACCTAACTACTTTCTATTGCATAAGAATTCAGGACTTGATAATATGAATTAGTCTTCTCATAAATTGATTGAGAAACTTTTTAATTTTTCTGCAATGACCATGAGGGAAAGTCTGACTAATATTTTTCTTTATCAGGCTCAAATATTTATGGTTTGATTTTGTCAGATGACTCCCATCTATGTTTGTACTTGGCATTAGAAAAGTAGGGAACAAATGATCTTACATGTCCTGATATTTTTAGCCTAGTTAATATTTTGACCTTTAAAAGTATTTCCATCAACTGAAAACTTCAAAAATTGAGTTTTAATTCTAGTATTTATATTAAAAGTGTTAATAATTGATTTAAAATCATGTTTCATTAAATAAATTTTTGTTGGTTTTTATTCCTCATGTCATATTTACAGCAAATTTTATTGTACTGCAATATCATGTGAGTCATATAAACTATAGTTTTTTTCCTTTTTCAGTTAGAAGTAATTTTTTTATTTAAATTTTTAAAATTGCATTAATTAATTGGAAATTTAAGTTGTTTATTGATATTTAAGTTTATTTTGCATATGTAGTTAAAATTATTTACATTGTGATTTAATGACATTATTGGTCAGGTTAAGAAAAATAAATAAATTTAAAAAAAAATTGCTCAAAGCCAGAGTTTTTTCTTATAATTCAAGATATTATCAAGACTGAAAAGTGAAACAGATTCTATTAGTTTGGACATATGTATTGTTTTGCTACTTTTAGAATGTGGTGTGCTTGTGGGCTTACAAGAAAATGTAAAAAATATTAAATTAATGTCTTGTAGATCTATTATTTAGAAAAATGGTCTATCTGTCTAAAAAATGTTTTGAGTACTTTATATTTGAAAAGATATGTAATGTATATGTACAAATCATATTTTTAATTGGCTTGGTAATAAATTAAAGAGATAAAATTTAATCATAGAAAATGTTAAGATGAATACATGATAAATTACTGAAAAAACAATAATGAATTAGAATTGTTCAAAATGGCTCATACTGAGTGAGTAGCATGGCTCTTAGTTTTTAATACATTTTTTTTTTTTTAAGAAAGAGAAATGTTTTTTATTTTCCTAACTATTATTTCATCAAACTTTTTCAATGAGTTAAATAGATAAGGATTGATCAGCNTTTTTTTTTTTTTTTTTTTTTTTTTTTTTTTTTTTTTTTTTTTTCCTAATGAGTGTCCATTTGTGTGGCATTCTTTACTTCTTTTGAATGCGTTATTTCCTTGTTGTTTGCTGACAATGTAATAACTTAATGATACTTTGATATAAAAGTTAAATTTTTGTTTACTATTACAAGTGTTAGCATTCATATTATTTTTGTTGAATGCAATATGTAAAATGTGAGAAGTATGTGTTGGTTGGCAATGATATTGTTGCCTTATTATCCATAGCTCTCCTTCTATAGAAGTTAAGTGTTTTGAGCTTTCCTTTTATATTAAATAACTGTAGCAGGGGGCTATCCCTTATAAAAGAGACCCTACCTGTGATATATAGTTTTATTATTAAAATGATTTAGTTAAGAGTAATAGAATTTGAAGTGAATCTCGGTATATCATACTATCTGATATCATTGGGAGTTAAATTAGAGCCCTCATGACAACACAATTCTTTAAAGCTTGCTTTTTGTGATTTTTTTATTTTATTTATGACTGTGAATCATGTATTTTGTAAGTGTTGTGTACATATGACAAATTTGTATGATAATGTAATGCAAGATGAGTTGATAATTATTGTAAATATGTTCCAAAAGCTTCTCATAAAAATCCACTATCTTATCTTATGTCTTCTAAGGGCACTGCGTGGTTTTAACTAACTGTCAAGGCCAGCCTAAATTATTATGAGTTGCTGAACTTAATGTTTAGCACTCTACCTATTGTGACAGGTAGTGGATGCTTAGTGAATTATGGTAAATAGAAATTTTATTTTTACTTTTTAGTTGCTAACCATTTCCATTAATTAGACCCACAAACTGTCAAGTTCTTTTAATGATGGGAGGGAGGAGGGGTATTTTTCTTCTTTATAACCAGTCATGAATATTCATTTATATTTAAGGGAAGTTTAGTTTTCATTAGTCTTATCCTTACTTGCTTTACTTATTAATCATCAGTCTAGCAGCATTCTACTTTGTTAACTCGTGATATTAAAGACTCATGTGTGTGATTAATTATTGTTCTAAATATTATGTTAGAGAGGTGACAAAGTTTAATCAGTTGAGAGTTATTATTTTAGCATTTAGCTAATCACTAGTACTTGGTTTGCTTGTAATTAGTTTCATACTAGCCTATTTATACATATTGTGACTTTTATCATATGTTTTGTTTTATTTTACAACTGATTTAAAACATTCAGTTTATTTGTTTATTATTTGGGGTTAGGAGGTGAGTAATAAAGCACAAAGTAAAAGAATAAAGCTACAATTTATATATATATATTAAAAAAAGTATAATTAGGATGAAAACTGTTGCTTCAAGCAAAACAGAATTATAATTTGTTTGAATCATTTTGTAACTGTACAGTTGCTCTCAGACAAATGACAATGGCTATAAACCTCTAGCCAAAGACTGTCAAATCTTAAGAAGGAACAATCAATGGTAGACAAATTCTCTAAACTGACTGTTTTATGAAAATAAAAAAAATCACCTAACCAGTCTTTTTCTTTATTTATAATTAAAGAAAAAGACTGGGTGCAGTCTTAGTTAATCATTAATTTACTATAGAACAAGTTGTTAACTTGCAAAATCATTACCACGAATTAAAGAAAATTTGTAGGTGTCAAGTTAGCCAAGGGGATTCTATAGATATAGTTCTACTACAGAATATGCAAATTGCAATAATTTTAGAAGAATATTGTCAATCCAAATAGCTTAATATTGTATTATCAATATAATAATTGCAAGATGAGCATCTTCATGTTTATACTACCTCATTATATCTGTTAGTGAAGCAAATCAATATATAGTTATGTCTAGAAGTCTATATGAGATATTATATTATTTATTTGTATATTATATGGCTTGCTTTGAATTTTTATATTCATTTTTCTGTATAGATATTTAGAAACAGAATGAAGCTTATTAAAATACCCCTTTAATATAATAAAGAAACAGGTAGTTAAACATACTAATGTATGTCATATAAGGTAGCAAAAAGCATTGATTTTGTAATACCTCATAGTTTCTTGAATCCTAAAAATATATTTACTTTTTGGAAATAAATTTGTTGCCGTCAAGTTTTATGAAGAGAAGATTATCAGGAATTTGGCCTTGAGAATTAAAAAATAATTCCCATCACCCTATTTGCCCTGATGTAGGCCTGAAATTCAGGCCGAAACATTGGCTAAAACTTAAACACCCTTAATAAAACTTTTTTGGTTAGAAATTAGTATTTAATTCTTCGACTACCTAAACCGAATTCCTGATAATCCTCTCCATATTTGCTTTTTTTTTTTTTTTTTTTTGATTTCTAGAAAAACAATGGGTGGACCTGGTATGAATTTCATGCAGCGTCCCACCCGTGGGTGGCTGCATGAAGATGACACTATCCGCTCAACCGGTGTCGTATATCATGTAAGGGTAAGTGTAGTTTTTTCTTATTTATAGTCACTAACTATAACACATGAAACTCTTATAATGTAATTTATATTCACCCTACGATGTAATCTGTTTATAATATAATGAAAGAGAAATGAAAATACTCCCAAGCTATATATGTCACAATTTACTGCTCTTCATATCCCTACTTGTTTAAATATTTTCAACATCAAGTCACATAGCACTGGTCATATTTATATTATCAAAGGGAAAACTGTTAGCCAATCTATCAATAAAGAATAGCTAATATGAATTTTATTTTGGTCAATTTTTTTTTTTGCTTGTTAATATAATTACATGGCAATTTTAAAAGGTTTCTAAGAGATCATTAATGAAATTTTTATGAAAACCAATATTGCTCCTGAGCCTAAACAAAAAATTTTTTTTAAACTTTTGTACAGCCAGGATTTTACAAAGGGTATTGAATTTTTCTGGAGGCATTTTTGGCCACTACTCTAAAAAAAAAAATTTATCTTAAATAATCTAAAAAAATTTATGTTCAAAAGAAACACATTTATAACTAGGTCAAGTAATTCATCCAGTACACAGATTGCCAAGTCTGGCTGTCACTAGCTGGTACTGCAAGTTGATTTGAAAAAGTATAATTCCTATTCTAGGTTTATGGGGCCTGGTATTAGCCTTCAGATCTCATAATCATGAGGAGTTTAATTATTTGCTCAAGGCCTCCTATATTTTTTTAGCCCAAATGTAATCAGGGAAGGTGGGTTACTGCCACTTGAACTCTAGTCTTGGTGTAGTTGGGAGGTGCGAGAGGTAGCAAGATGGGCAAGAAGGTTTTAGTCTTCTAATAAATTCAAATCTTTAAAAAAAAGATAGTCATTTAATAGCATTATAAAAGCAGGTACAGACAGAATTATTTTTTTTTTTAAATTTAATATCCCTTTCAACCCACTGAGGGACACGGAGGGAAAGCTTTCTACAGTTAGCCAGGATTTGACCCAGGTTTTCCTGGGTCAAAACAACTGATCTATGCATGAAAATACATAATTAATAAATGAATAATTTATTTATGATTCATTATTATTGTACATGCATATTGATAGTTACTCTGTAGTGTAATGCAAAACATGAAGATTACTCTACTCTTAATATAATATTTTCATTTTGCCTGAGTTTAGCTTACACATGACTAGTCAGTCAGCATCCACACTTTGTTTTTTATGCAAATTTCAATTTTTTTTATTTATACATAAATCTTTATTCATTAAATCCTGTTAATAAAACACTTTGTAATTTGATGGCACATATATACAAAAAATAAAATAAAATAAAAATAAGTAAAATAAATTAAATGTTACTATACAGGGAGAAGGGGCCCATTGCCCTACTCCCAATAAATTCAGGCATCAAGGCCCAAGAGGTCGAGGAGCCATCTTTGTTGGGAGTCAAGATTGAACCCAAGGTAATGGATTAAATCAAAGAGAAGTATAGTGAAGTTATTGTACATGACATTATTAGGGTAAACTTTTCTTAGCTATAAATTTACCTGCACGCATTTTGAATAATTTATTTGAATTCTCCATTTTTGCATTAAGGTGATTTTATATATATTGATTATATAAATATTGGAAGCGGTTTTGGAATCAGGATGAGAAGAGAGGATCACTTTGTCATCAGCAAAGAGTGGCCCTCTCCTTGCCGGAGGATAAGGATGGTTGGAGATAATAGCAATAATGCTATTAGTAATGCCTTGCTGGAGGATAAGGATGGGTCCGAGCACTCTGACCAGTTGAACACCTCCTTTCACAGGGAGGTTGTCAGAGTAATCCTTGCCTTAAGAAATGTTTGAAAAGGTAAGATTTAAGAATTAAATATATGGTGCCAGGGAATATGTGCTTGAGCATACATAATATACCATTATGCCATACTCGATCAAATTCTTCAGCAACATCTAAGAATGCACCAGGACAGTATTAGTTTTTTCTCAAGGGAAGAGGAAATGAAGTCAACAACGTGAAATACCTATTGGACAGTAGAATGCTGTGACTGGAAGCCAACTGATGGTTTGAAAGGATATTTAAGAAATTTATGATAGGCATCATTCATTTTAAAAGAATTTTCTTGAAAGCCTTGGATAGTAAGGGAAGGAGGTTGATGGGGAGATAGGATGATTCAATATGGACAGATTTGCCGGGTTTGGGGAACAGGTTGATTTCAGAAAATTTACAGAGGAGTGGAAAGGTGCAATTATAAAGGTAGGTTAAGAAAACAATTGCTTTTTTGGAAAGATTACGAAGTATTAGCCCAGTGATTAAGTCTTAATCGGTTACTTTGAGCTTAGGCAGATGGTTAATAATATACTTGGCTTCAGTAAGGGTTCTAGCCTTAATAGGCAAAGATATAGGTAATGCTATGATCAGTGACTCCTCAACCTCTGCTATTGGACAAATTATTGGGATCTTAATAATTAGTGAATGGAGGTGCACTGCAAACATTTGGGCTTTGTCTTAGTTGGAAGAGGCCCAGGAACCATCTTGATGCTAGGAGGCTGAAGCCACATGATGTCTTAGAATTCTGTGAGTGGCAGAACAAAGGGATTTGTCCCTGCTGTGAAGCTTGACAAATAAGCAGTAAAAGCATTTTTTTGTAATGTTCCTAATTTTTGTTTTACGAGCTGGGGTAGTTGGTTATACTTCCTGTGATCTGAGCGATGCCTGTATTTCTGGAACATGGCTCTAGCTTTATGCTTAGCCAGTATGTGATTTTAGATTGAATCAGAGAGGGGCTGGTATGAATTTGTTGTGAAGCAAGTAAAATAGAGTTTTAAGTTTGTCTTCCAAAGACACCGCTGAATTTGGACAGTAAAGAACTGTACACCATCATCTAACTCTTCTGAGGTCAAGGGACTCGCAATGGCCAGTCTTCGGAACAATTTATTAGGGCTGGTGGCAATTGTCTAGGGATCCATGTGAGGAGAACTGGGCTGTGGTCAGAAGAAATACCATTTAAAATTGCTATGGAGTGATGGAAGGGAAAAAGATTTTTACATATGAAGGAATCCAAGATCCAAGAAGGTAGTTTACATCAGTAGGAGAGGGATTACTTAGAGAGGAAATACTGCGATAGGAAACAGCATCATTCAGAACACGGCCACAGGAGTTGGTCATCCTCGAGCCCTACTACTAGTGTTTTACAATGTAATCTCCGCTGGAAAGGAAATGGGGACCTAAGGATTTTAAATATTCTTGGAGCTGCTTTGAGGGCAATATACTGCAGAAAGGACAATTTGAGAGATGGAAGTTTGATTGGGCACTGAAGTAAATTGAAGAGAAATTATGAGTTAAGGGTATTTCGTAATTTGTATGGGAAGTGCGAATGAGGAGCACAATTCCACCATAAGCTCATTCCTCAAGGTGATCAGTTCGGTATATATTGTATCCTGGTATCTAGAGCTTTTTATTGATTGTTAGTCGAGTTTCTGTAAGTCAAATTACGTCTATAATTTTGTCTTCTAGATCAAGTTTCAGTTCCTTTGTGTGTGTTTAAATGAATTATTAGTATATACTTTAAAAATCCAGATTGTAATAAAGATATATTAATGTTATTATTATTATTTCATTTAAAACAAGTATTCCTATTTCTGTTTTGTTATAATTAATGTTTTTCTCCCCTTATATTGTTTTTGAAAATGTTGAATATAATTAATTATAGTAATGGGCCTTTTTTTTTTTTTTTTATAGTATATGGGGTGTTTAGAGGTTCTTGCTTCGATGAAACTCCTTGATTATGATACCCGGTTTCTCGTTGCCAAGTAAGTTTGCACATTATTCGTTGATATAACTTTTTTTAAAAGTTTTGTATGTATAAAAATTTTGTCTCTTAATTTAAACTATGCTTTAAGTAACTGAGACCAACCCTTTTAATTCTGGCAAATTATTTTGTAAATCTCATAGGTTTGTGGAACTACTAGTTATCCATGATAAAATATTACTTTACATAACTCTATGATAAAATATTACTTTACATAACTCCAGAGATACATTATCAGATTGAAAATCTGTTGGTGGGTTCAAATTTCAGTGTGGGATGTTTTTTCTCTATAATTTTTCATAATTTATATAATTTTATTATAAATGGTGAGATTACAGGTTCTCTAGATTGTGAAGGATAATTAATTACCTATGAAAATGGGATCTTGATGACACAACATCCACTCTTGCCTTCATGATAGCCTTGAAGATGGCTTACAATGTAATTTTTTTAAATTAGTATTTTTTGGATCTACCTTGACCAAACCCCAACAAAAAAAATATCTAATAATAATATTTACAGTCAAAACAACTCTCCTTTTGAATATAATTAGTGAGTTTAAAATTAGAGACTGCCCACCGTTCACTGACGCTGCCCCCTTTTCCCGCTGTATTCTTCTTCGTGAGAGATGAAGTATAAACATTTCCTAGTATGTGTATTGTTAAAGACTAGGAAAGTAGGTTGCGTGAGGACCAGACCTGTACGAGAGGAGGCTATTTGAGGGAGACCAGATATTTCCTCTGTCTGGGAAGAGAAGCGGGAATACTGAGAAATCCTAATGAAAATCTTCTAGACTCTTCTCGTCCCTACCACGAGTTCTATAAGCAGCATGACAGCGGCCTCTTGGGTCAAAAATAAGTTAGTCTGTGTCAGTTTCCATGGCAGCACGTGTTCAGAGCGTCGGGCTGGTAGTGGTCTTTGCAGTACCGGTAACAGCTAAATGATAAGTGACTTTGTAAATAAGCAGAATATATTTATTAGCCGTAAGTAATTTACAATTGATATTTTCTATACGTGTATTTATGTAGTACTAAAGACAGTTGATTGATTTGCTATTATTAGGTATATTTATTTGTCATAATAAATTAACATGAATTTATTTCGTTGTTGATCTGACACCCGTAACATTATGTAAAAATTCATTTAGTCGAGACACCTTTTCAACTTTTTCTGAAATATGACTTATGTACGAATCAATATAAGAATCAAATCTAATAATTTCGTCCAAACTCACTGGAAGGATCCTAACCACATATCTAGGTGTGTGTGTGTGTGTAAGCAGACTGAGTATTCACCGCCCCACAAATATTGAAGAGGGAAGCCATGCTTTCCTGTCCTTGTCAAAGCGAGTTAGCGGTTCCCNTTTTTTTTTTTTTTTTTTTTTTTTTTTTTTTTTTTTTTTTTTTTTTTTTTTTTTTTTTTTTTTTTTTAATAAATTGGGGAGTATTTTTTTTTTTTTTCAGTATTTATATATAAGGTTCTTGTTTCATACCAATAGGTTAATTACTTTTTTCTTTCTGACACTTTCTTTTTCAATAGAGTTAATTTATATTTGTATTTTAAAGGAAATTAACAACTAATTTTTATTTTGGCTACTTCTCTTCTGAAAAAAGAAGTTATTTCAACTCATGTTAGATACCCAAAGTTTGCTATTGCTTCTTAGTCCTGCTTGAAACATGAAGGATGAGTTAATCTAGAATTTCACCCCTTTCATGTCTAAACTATTTTACTCAGTTACTGCTTTTAGTAAATTAAATTTAAATTGGCCTCTATAGTTATCAAGGAACTCAAAGGTTATTAGATTTCAACAATGCTAAACCTGATCACATAATCCTGTTTTCACTAGCTAGTATCAGTGCTTTATAGTCTTGACATCAGCTTTTTTACTCTAACTGGCTTGGGGAAAAGGTTGAATACCCAGGCATAAGTTGTGAAAATTATTTTTCAACTAACGTTTTCATGAATGTTATCTCTTTGATCTGCAAGAATTTAAATTGTATAATTTTTTTTTTTTTTAAATTAGGCAAATTCTAATTTTCTATTAATAGATTTTATCAATATACTATTTTTAATA
>KZ807535.1:43949-55996 GCA_000696205.2 Oncopeltus fasciatus | reverse complement strand
ATATGTAGAATTCCACAAAACTCATGCTATATATATATATCAACCGTTGACTGATCTAACCTCGATGTAAGGGTTTGTTGGAGGGATGAGTCCAGCTTTTAAATATGAGTAGCAAGGGAGTCTTTTTCTACTTACATTTTTTTTAAATGTTCCCTAGAAGTTTGTCATTCTGTTGTGCATCATGTTACTTTGTGCTACTTTTCTTCTACTTGTTAAAACACTGTCTATAATCTTAATGTTTGAATAAGAGTAATGAAACTGCAGATAACAGGGAAACATTTGTGTTAATAAGAAAATAAATAGGATCTGGCCTAGTTCATTTTAATCTACAAAAATCCTTCCACGCCACTGTTAATTTGGAGAATTAAAACATATGTAGGACTCATGACTCATTGAACTAGATTAATTTTTATTTATGACTGAATAAATTATTTGTATGTGTATGTATGCATAAGTGTGTAGAAAGGGAGACGAGCCATATCATAGTTTTTAAATTATTTTAAAGTATTTTCCTATTTTGGATCGTGTTTCTGAAGTAAGCCTGTATTTTTGTGATTCGCAGTCAATTGATTGAGAATCTCACAGAATATTTTCCTATAAGAATCTTATAGTAAAGTCACTTGAAGATGTAATCTGTAGGGTTGTGGAAATGGACAATAGTATAAAAGAGATACTTTTGTCTCAGCCTGTTTTACAATAAAACAAAACAATTAAGTAATGTAACCCTTCAAAGGAAAACTTACATTTGTAGAAATATGAAACATGTAGTTTATTAATCGTTACATAGATTACAATTTAAAAATGTGAAGAAATGTCATGCCATTTGATCTATTTGCTATTTTCCAGGCAGAAAAACGTGTTTTAAAAGCTCTTGGCTCAAAAGTGAAAATGGACCATGCAGGATCTAATGTTAAATTAAACATATCAGCTAAATCTATTTCTCTTCGTACTCTTGAAGGAAATCATCAAGTAACCCTTCATGATATGCCCAAAATATCATTTGCTTCAGGTGGTGATAGTGTAAGTTTTAACACTCCTTATGAAAATGTATATGACTTATTAATTGGCCAATTTGCATAAACTAAGCATTTTTATACTTTATTTAGTATTAGTAAAAAAAAATCCCAACTCAGTATACAATTGTCAATCTGGAAAAAACATCTCATCATATTTAAAATATTTTAAATTTTANCTTTATTAATTATTTATATGCGATCAAAAACTAATTTTTTTTTAGCTGATGGAGAAACTACTGTTTCTCTTTGTTTTGTTTTTTAAATAAAATAACATATATCCTAAACAACTCCAGAAATCTCCACTAATCAGAAAACGTTCTCTTGAGGTTTTTAAAATTTCTCCTGTATCCCTATCCCATGAGATATGATCTATAAGTTGAGGTATTCCATTTTTGGTAGAAATGTTAAAATGAAAAAAAAATTGTATCTAAAATTTTTACTTAATCTTTTTAATATTCCTCTACCACTTTCACATTGCCCTTTCCTTTTGATTTAGCTTCTCTGAAAATGAGATTATTTCTTCGAGCTCGATTACTTTACTTTATCATCTTTTTTTTTTTTTTTTTTTTTTTTTTTTTTTTGGTCTCTTTTTTTTTTTTTTTTTTTTTTTTTTTTTTTTAGAGTCTCCTATTCTTTTATCTTCAAATCTGCTCTTTTCATTTTAAATTATTTATTTTCAAGCTTATAGCTTTCAATTGTTCAGTTCAAATCAATAATATTATTTCCTTGGTTTTCATATTCTTTAGTCTTTTAACTAATTTGGAGAAACATTTTCAAGTGAATGTTAGTCCTAATAGTTTTTTCCCTGTTCTTTAGGGGTTCATGTGTCCATTTTCTCTGTTCTCCCATTTTAATATTTTTATTAATATCTATACTTATGTCTTTCAACTATTTGTTTATACATTTTTTCTGATTTTGGGAGTTTCAGGTGTAAAAAATTATGTTATTTTTTATATAGCATTCTTATATTCTTGTTAGATTCATAAACAGCTGCTTAACCTAGAGCTGTATTTGTAAGAATCAGCTGATTTACATATAATAGTAAAGTAGGACAGCTGGTCATGATAAGGAGAGTAGGATTGATTTCAGTAAGCGATAAATATGAAGTATCTGCCAGGGTCAGTTACTAATATTTTTAATTATACACTCTTCAACCTGTTCATGTCTCTTGTGTTAATTGCAACTGTACCAAACATCAAGTCTCAATACATTCCACCAAGTTCACAAATAAGTAAGTCTCTGAGAGACAATATTAATCTGGCTATAAAGTGTTTTATTAACTTTATTATTTCATTATATCCATTCATTTTATTATGTATAGACTGATTTTTATTAATTAAGGTTTTTTTTTATATATATGTTTAGGAAACGCCAGATTTTGTCGCATATGTTGCCAAGGATGACCGAGATTTTAGAGCATGTTATGTTTTAGAATGCAGTAGAGGAATGTCCCAGGATGTAATTACCACAATTGGCCAAGCTTTCAATTTACGTTTCAAAGACTACTTCGTAAATCCATGGTATGTAAATTATGCTTACTAAATTCCATTTGTTTACACCTCATGATTTTTGTGTATAAATATTTAATTACCTGAGAATTAAAATGAAAATAATAAAATAATTTGTATATATATATCTGTATCCGCACTAGCGTTTGCAGTTTTTAATTTTTAAAATAACGAAACCAATGTCTTTTTCTTTTTCTGAACTATTGGATGAGTTCGCAAATTGGTATAACAGGTCAAGAGAAGGGAGGGTTTGTAGAGAGACCAAAATTTAAAACAATATTTTTGTAATGGTGACAGACATTTTTCCTCTCACATGCGACCACTTAGTACATGGAAGAAGGTCTTTCTACAGACAACCATCGTATTAAACATCCATTGTACTGGGTAGAATTTTATTTTTTAATAATAATCTGCTTAAGCCCACCTTAGGCTAGGCTGGCGTCTGTAATTCTGACATTCAAAACGCTAAAAAATTTCTCAGGAAATTAAAACCAAAAAGACATTGAGAAAAATGCTCTAATACTAATATTGAATGTCTTAAAAAAAAAATAAAAAGTATTTTTATTATCATTCCCATAGCAATGAGCCTGTATGGGCACTATAATAATAATGATAAATAATCTCCGATTTTTTAACATCAATGGCATTGTTAGAAGTGCCATTGTCACTAAGAATTGTTACAATTTTATTCATTAAGACTTAAATTATTTTGTTCCTCGATTTTTTTTTATTAATTCCTGGCCCATAAGAATGGGCTTGACCAATCGACACTTGATGTAAAATAANAAAAAAAAAAATTACATCTCAATCAACAACTTAAGGCTGGAGGAAGAAGCTATCTTCTAGCTTTTATTTTTCATTAAAAATTGCCTCTTGAACCCCCACAGCACCAGGCTTGGGAGTCTCAAAGAGGTCCTCTCGGCTAAACGGCCATCCCATTTTAACATATAAGCTTTCCAGTTTGTTAAAATAAAATAGGTTAAAATATGTAAAAAATGTCTTATAGTCTTATTCAGAGGAACATATTACTGTCTGTCAAAATCTTCTAATTACCGTTATTAATTAATTAAAATGCTGTATTTAAAATCTTATTAACAAGAATTACTCAGTTTTCAAGATTTTTCAAAATATTTTAAAATCATTATCATGAAATGTGAGATTCGATAGTTAGGTAATGTTTTTACCTTAGCTCCATCACAATGAAATACATTAACATATAACCTCACATTTCAAGCGATTTATGATCTTCTTCAGGGCCTACAAAATAAACAAAAAAAAATATGAGTACTTGCTCAGTAATTAAGTAAGTAAAAATAAAAAAGTAAGTAAAAATCTCACTAAAACAATTATTAAATTGACAAGCATTTTATACAATTGTGTTTTTAAAGGCTTAGGTTATGCAATTTTATTTTAAATGATTTATTGCAGCTTGGGGACCTATGTGGGGGAAGTATGGAAGAGTAGGTCTTACACAAGAAGGGCAATGACTTTTGGCTGGAGTAATGTCTAACCATTTGAGTCTTAGGATGTGGGTTTTCAGTATATCGGGGATGTTCCAATCGCCTTCTTGCTCATTTGTGATCTCATCTGTTTCATAATGGATATTTATCCACCTATCCTTGATAGGTTGTTAGTGACAGTTTATTTATGTCACTATATTTGTGGTGAATGTCTGTGGTACATTGCTTATGTAGAGACTTAAACAGTCTTAAAGAAGACCTCTGTAGAGTTAAATATAGAACTACTTTTTTCAGTCTCCCAATCAGTAAGGAGTTTAAATACCTAGCTGAAAATTGAACATTTAGGTGAAAGGAATATTTCAACCCACCAATTAAAATGAAAAATAAAATTGACGATGGTAACCATTCTGCCTGTTAGTAATTTATCACACCTGATTTCATGAAAATACTCATGTGTCATTAGCCTTAGATTGGAAATCCAAGACTGAGGAAACTGATTCAGCAACAGAGAAGGCTGACTCCATTACTCAAATCCCTCATTGCCAACTTTTCATAATGGAAAAGAAAATGGGAAACCAATAATTGATGTATATGATTGCTTCTATATCTGTATTCCCCATTTGATGCTGAATCAAGAACAATCCAACTTCTTTCTTTATGCAAACAAATGTTATTTTCATTAGGATTTAAGGCTAAATAAAAAAGCACATGATGTATTACTGTGACCCTATGGACTTCATAGTACAAAAGCTAACCAGCTGGTCACCATTTCATTGTGGATCTTAAAGAATGCCAATAGATCTCCATTAAAACCAATCTCACATTAGGATCACTTGCAGAAATGACCTTAGCATCTCCAATGCTGTCCTTTTGAGAAAATGTTAGGTTATTTTTTCTTTCTTCCCTGCTGACTTTGTCGTACTAATTCCTATGTAAAATGAGCAAAAGATCAAAATATAAAACACTAAAGATTTATNCTTTATTATATTATATTAATTATATGTTGTAAAAGTAAATTTAATAAACATATTGTTGGTGTCTCTCTTCATCTTTATGAGGCAGATGTCCATTTTTACTTGATGAACGATTTAGAAAACCTGTGTGTGAAAAATAAATATTTTTTAGTGTATAGTTTTATATATTATTTTATAAATTTAATAATTATTTATCAAAATAATCTTTATTTTGTTGCAAGATTAGAATTTTTATTTTTTCTCTTTAATATAATTCTGTAAAATAATGAATAACAAAGTTAATTAATTCTGCGACTACAGTCCCCTTTAAGTTTAATAGGTTAGTAATATATTTTGTTTACATGCTATGCCAAGGTTAGTTTACAAGTTCCTGTTTTCTAATTATTTTATAGAGGAGAAGAGTTGAATATTTAAAATGTAATTCCAGTGATTAGAAGATTTGATAAAGAAGGAGTCCCTAAATGTTGTGTAATGGTTTATCAAGAAGTAGAGAAAATAACTAAATTTCAAGATTGGTTCTGGCAGGAAATTCAGAAAAAGGGGGTTTCCAAATAGGGTTTGATCTTGGATAATGCTTATTTTTTCAACTGTGTAGTGAATGAAAGTGTGGTCTTGATTAATTGTTAAGGAAAGAATAGGAGAAAATGTTTGAAGTAGAAATATAGACCTAAAAAGAGAATAGTTCGGGGTTTGTAACATTAAGAAACAGCCTGATTGTGAAAACCCACCAACATTGAAAAAAAAACATATTGATCTTAGGTCTTATTGAGTCTTTTGGAGAGCACTTTTTAATTCTATGGGTGGAAGGAGAAATAAGTTTGCATATCATCAGCATAAATGTGATGGGAACTCTACTTTCTGTCATACAAACGATGGAGAGGTACATAAGAGTACATAAGTGGTAGAAACACTGTAATTAATCGATAAATCAGAAGTTATATGAAGAGGAGAATAGAGAGAAACATCAGGGATAAAAACTATTTGGGATTGGTTTGACAAGAATAAATGAAACCAAAGAAGAGCGCTGTTGAAGAAGTAAGGGGATTTAAGTTTGGGTACTAGAAGAGAATGATCAGTAGCATCAAAGTTGCATACAAAAATCAAAGAGTATTAGGATTTTGATATATTTTTTTTTTTCTCTCTCAATTGTTGTCTAGACATCACAGGTAATTTTTAAGAGAGTAGATTTAGTTGAGAAGCCAGGGAGAAAACCACATTGGAAATCATTGAGGAGTTTTGAGTTTACTAAGAGAGAGGCCATTTGACACAGACTAATTTTTCTAAGGATTTTGCAAGGATAGGGAGAATAGATATAAGACAGAAGTCAGTCATTCAAGGAAGGAGGATTAAATATTTTATTTAAAGGTTTGAATAGAATATTGCTTTTTCCCAGGAAGTTGGAAAGAATGAATTCTGGTTGAAATAATTGTGTATGTGCAGGAATAGGATGAGTGGCCTTCAGAAGTGTTAAGGGAATGCCTTCACAATCAACTGCATTTGTTTTATTCTTGTTACAGATGCTAGAAGAACATCAGGAGTGCCAAAAAAATATAATAAAATAATAGAGTTTTTCGAATCAAATTCAATACTACTTTGTAGGGAAATAGAGTAAAAGAAGCTGTGAGACTGAGTGGTAAGGCGAAGTAAAAGGAAGTTGAAGTCACCTGGAAATGCAGGTAAATTTAGAATATTAAGGGATGGATTGGATAAAGATAGGCTTCATAGGGTTTCTTGTGGAAGAGAATGAGCCTTTCAGAGAATAGCATGAGCCCTATTCTAGGGATGACTAGACTACAAAGTCCTTAGACTGATCAATACATTTAACATGTCTCTGGGCGGCCTTTTACTTTCTTTTGAAGTCTTATACAACTTCTTTCAATCAGGGAGCAGGTGGATGATGGAATCAACATGCTTTTAAGGTAGCATTAGTGTTCAGCATGGAAAGATCATTGGTTAGAATTTTTGATTCATAAAAGGAGGGATTGGACTCCAGTCTAGGGCATCAAGGACTGCATCAAGATTTCAAAAGTAAGGTTATCAGTTTTAAGTTGGAGTATTCATATTATAGATTAGGAAAATTAGATCATATTGAGAAAGTAATGTGATCGAGTGCTGAGGAAATGAGTGAACTTTTGAGTAATGATATAAATACCAAGCCAACAGTATGGGCATGATGAATAGGAATGGGAAGAATAAGAGTATAACAGTTAAAGTGGTTGAAAAGATGGATGGGTTGGGGAGGAGGTATGCTGAATACTCTTGTGAACAGCTCAAGTTCAGTCATCTTGGTAGAGTGAAATGATAGGAATGGGAAATGCCTCAAAGAAATTTTGGTGGCTTGAGCCAGGTTTTAGATATGGAAACCATTTAGAAAAATATTTGATTGAAATATATGTGAAATATATGTAAAAATGGAGCTAGTACACTATAGATTGCAGTTGTATTGGTAAGAGTGGGATAGACCCAGAACTGAAGTCCTACTCCACAAGTACATGGCACAGTTAACAACTGTAAATTAAGAATACATTAGAGAAAAGATTAGTTAATTTATTTTCTTCATAAAAGTAAATAAAGGAAATAGTAAGAAGAAATAACACCATACTTTAAATATAAACTGTACACCCAAAAACCTAAATGGAATATAATTAAAACCATAAAAGAGAACAGAAGACATTAACCCAGTGTGTGCCAGTTAATTACCAGAGCTAGCTTCAGGTTGCTAGAGAGTACATGGTTATCTAAACAAATACAGGTTTTCTGGTTTACAACAGATCTGCCATCATCCTGCCAACATTGACCTCTCCACCAGCAAAACACACTTATTTTAGTTTACCTTTCTTCTTCTTGTGGCTGCAAGATAAAACAGACACCTATTTATTGGGCTCATCTATATAAATTGAATTAATTTAAATTTCCTCTTAGCTAATGTACTGAGTGGTCAAGTCCCTCTTTACTTACCTTCCTCAATCCGAAAATTTCATCCCTCATTGACTGGTGATCAAATTTTGCTTCAATGATTTGGGGTCATCCCTCTATTGGCATTTTAGCTCTGTTATATCAACATCTTCTGCAGCTTGCTTCAGTCCTAGGTCTATTAAAGAGAAATGTTTTATAATCATTTAAGAAAAAGGCGCTAGTAATATTTTTTTGAATATTTCTTTTTTTTTATATATATTCATATATATATATATATTCATTCATATGTCTTTANATTTTTCCAAGATTTCCTATATATATTTCACATTTCATGTTACTAAGAGCTCCAATCCATGTGTTAAGTACTTATATGGTTTTCATTTCTATCCATAGTTTAACTCCATCAATAACATATTTATTTATGGATAACTTATGTATTTTACAGTTCTACAAAACCCATTACAACATCTCAGGATGCTGACCGAGAGTATTATAATGATTTACCTGGTAAAGTGCCTCCTGATGTTGGTCCACTGCACTGTAGTGTAGCTGCCTCACTTCCTTCAACTACCAAAATAACTAAAGCACCAACTCATAGAGGTACCTTTTATTATTTATGCTACTTATGAATGCTTCTGTATAATTTTTGTGGAATTTATGTATACTTTTCAATAAGGTCTAAGATAAGATTGAAATTTATGGATATTTTGTTATTTTCTGTCTGATGCACCACTTTTATTGAAATCCTTAAATATAGGAATTTTTCAACATTTTTGCTAATAACCCTGTTATTATTCAAAAGTGCAATTCCTAATATAAGAGATGTAATTTTCATTCACATTTTATGATTTGTTTCTAAAGAATCTAAGTCTCTGATGTTATTATAATTACTAAGTATATATAGTAATTCAGTGCTTCACTGTTCAATTATTGTTTTCAGTAATTTTTTTGTTAATAATATATTTACCTACAAATATCTGTGTTATTTTCTTAAGTAGAATTAAAGAGGTATCCCCTCATCTACTGATTAATCTTAAGTTTTCTTCATCTTCTTCATCCTACTATTAGTATTATTCTGTTCATTCTCTGAACAACATCCTCCCCGTACAGGTTGGTTAGATGTTCACGTTGGCTTCGTCGGTCGTCAGATGTATTACATCTGACGATCGACGAAGCCTACGTGAACATCTAACCAACCTGTACGGGGAGGATGTTGTTCAGAGAATGAAGAGAATTGACAAATTCAGATCGAAGAACATCTGACAACCGACGAAGCCTACGTGAACATCTAACCAACCTGTACGGGGAGGATGTTGTTCAGAGAATGAAGAGAATTGACAAATTCAGATCGAAGAAAATGAGACTTCTGGCACAACTAGCATTTCTTAAGAGATGCAGAGACCATGACGTACTACCCATGTGTTCTAAAGTGACAAAAAAAGGAAGTAGTCAACGCGTGCAGAACATATTAGTATTATTTTTCTCAGTTTACTGTTCTGATTTTGACCAATTTTTTTCTCTAATACCACAACGTATTCTTGCATGCTTGCGTGAGTATGTGTGTGTAATAGTATGATGGATTTAGTAGAATCTGTAGAACTGCAGCTAGATATCAAATACAAAAAATGCCTTGCCCAAGTTCTTTCCAGCATTGGGATATAAACTTAAAATTATTGGAACACTAATGGATGCCTACTATGGCCAAAAGAAACTGAAAACTGCTCGTTCAGAAGAATACCAAATTTCTATTCTTACTGATTTTTTAATTCAACTAGTTAAATGGGAGACTAATATTGTCGTGATAGCTCATTGTTATTACTAATATAATGTCCTTTTGGTGAATAAGACCCTTTTCACAAGAACTGTTTACTGCAAGATATAAAATAGCCTAAATTATCAACTTCCCATGGAAGTGTCCCTTCATGGAATTATTTGTGTCCCTTTGTCTTGAAGAGCCCCTCTGTCCTCATAGTCAAAGGATAGTCAAAGGATACTTTCCTATTTACTTTCCCAATGATACGTTGTCTCCCTTCCCATTCAGGGAAACCCCAGTAGTCTCTTTCTCACTCAGTTCCTCTTCGTGCTTCTTAGCTGATCACAACTGTGCAGAACTAATTGTAAGTATTCTATATCTTTCTAACTCTAACTTATTGTTTAACTACTCTTATTCGTTGTGCAGGCTAGCACTGAACACACCTATTGTATTTTAACTTGTTAAATTACATTCAATAATAGAATAATAACCAAAACTACAAGTCCTTTGACTTATTTTAAACCTTATTATTCTATAAAGAGGATTGGAAATAGGCCTTCTCCTATTTACCCTGGTGGCAGCAGACTCCTGTTTCCTGATTTTAACCTGTTATATGACAGACGTTAAAAACTTCTGTTGTCGTGATAGCTCATTGTTATTAATAATATAATGTCCTTTTGTTGAATAATACCCTTTTCACAAGAAGGACATTATATAAGTAATAACTATGAGCTATCATGACAGTATCAGTGAAGTTCGAAGAGAAGTCAATCTCTCAGTGTTTCTCTTCATTAAAATATCATTGGTTTAATTGATCTTTTTTCTCACAAATTACTGACAACAAAGGGCTAGTCTCTGGTTTTCTTTAACAATTTTTTGCAATATGAAAGTAGTCTTTGCCATCTTATAGTGCAATTTAGAACTGTTTTGATGTTCTTTGCAGACTTGATGTGCTCTTTATCTTTTAATTTTACTATGAAGAGGAGTTATTTAATAATTTCAAGATTTTTTTTAATGGGCAATTTCTGTTATTTTTGTTTTGAATAGACAGATCACTTTTCATTTCTTTAATTTGTCTTTGTGGTAACCCCTTTTATACAAATGCTAGCTTTTTAGTAACCTTCCATGAAGTATAAGTGAGGTATTACTAACTATTTGTGGCTATTTTGTTTTTGAGTTCTTATTAATATTTTGTTTTTATGTATAATATTAATCTATTTCCTCTTAAATAATAGATGAAATCATTTTTAAATTTATTATTTATTTATTTGTCTTTGGGGTTATTTTAGTCTATTTTTCTAGGTTGGTTTTAGTGTTAGTTCTTTTTTCATTTGAAGATTGATTGATAAGTTTTCATTTATGGAACATTTAAATTATAGTTTATGAAATATTTGTAACATTGAGAAAGGGCTGAATAATTAATGTCTCAATATAATAGCACACATACAAAATTTGGTTATCTCATTTTATTAACATACCAGGCCCTTCTAACAAAAGATAATCCTTCAGTCCTTTACTAAACTCTCATCAGGAAGCTAGGTTTGTCAACCTTTTTTGGTTAACATATTACCTATTATTATGTCCTACTTCATTTTTTCGGCTAAAAATTTTTCAGATAAGCAAATTTACTGGTGATTTAACCTTTCAAAATAACTTCCACTAATCTGTTTTCAAATTTAATGGTTATTTAACAAAAAGTGGTGGGGGCTCAAAAATATTTAATTTCCTCAGTTTTTTAGAATTTGGGGCTTAAGACAATTGATTATTGTCATCAGCAGCACCCTCAGATTGTACTTCCAGGTGCAGCTTCGATTTAAGGGGGGATGAGTCATGTGTTATAAAACCCTTACATATACTTATATTTTCCAGAGTATTATTGTTATTAAATTGTGCTGACATTGTAAACATTTTTCCAAGATTTCCCAGCATCCCCCTCACTTTTCCAATCCTAGCCCCAACTAAACAAACCTCTCCTTGCATTTCTCCAGTGTGTCATCCTAGTCACTTCTCCTAGAGTTTTCCCATCCATTGCAATTGTACTTCCATAATAACTATTGTTAACAATTATAAATAATTGTATTTGTAAGTTTAGATATAAAATAAAAATATACATTTTTAAAAATTCAACTAAGCCGAAAAGATATATTACTTTTATATGATGCACTGTAATATTTACTATTTTGAAAAAAAAAGAAACTAAACTTGGTAGAAAGATAAATACAATATTTTTATAAAATAAAATAGACTTATATTTTAGTAAGCATTTTTTAAATAATTGATTGATGATTTCATTAATGTCTGAAATTAGTCAAGTTGTTTAGAGTGAGTTTAAAATTAAAAATTATAGTATATTTGCTATTATTAGTACTGAAAAAATGTATATAACATAAATTGTCTAAAATTAAATTTTATAAAATTTA
>KZ807534.1:337136-353561 GCA_000696205.2 Oncopeltus fasciatus | reverse complement strand
TATATATATATATAATTGCCTCTAGGCATTCCTCAACTTGAGCTTTACAACGTTACCAATGATAGTTTAAAAGAACCAGGAGGTTTAAGAAATTAAATTTCGATTTACCAAAACAGCCATATTTTTAAGAAGGCTTAGAGGTTTAAACAAAATTTTCAGTGATATTTTAAGGTTAGTTTAATGTTTTTGTTATGTGCTTCAAGCACATAACAAACGGGGTTTAAGCGGATCCACCACTCATAAACTTGATCAGCTAAGGGAATCTTTGCCTGTCTGAAGTACGTTGTTTCGGCAAAAAGCCGGAAGTTCCTTAAGACTTCACTGGTTATAAATATCTGGCATGTGCAAGAGAGCTCGTAAAAAATAATTTTAGCCCTGCAATATGTCCTTCGAATAGGAAACTACCTACGACCATTTGTCTCAGCACATATTTCCTGCCTTCAACAATTTCTCTAAGAGAAAATGTTTTAACCGCCATAATTTCTTCCGGAAATATGTTGTTGTGGATCAGTTTTGAATGGTTTTACAATCTGTTAAAATTCACTGACATTCTACAGCCTTTAAGTCCTAAAATTCTCTTAAATCGATTCTTAAAAACAGGAGTCCATAGGGGAGGGGGTGTGGCCTTTATTAGTGGAGGGTGAGAGCACTTCGGAAAGGTCACGAGTAGATAGACTATAAAGAGGCGACAATCCCAAATACACATAAAACATTCTGTGCATATTAAGTCGCTTCCTCGCCACGTGGAGCGCTACTTTCCATTTTGAAGTTACTCATGTCCTCGAAAAAACGAAATCAACATAATTAAAATTGCACAAAATAGTTGTATATATCTTCGGTGGAAGACAAAAGGTCATGTAAGTAAATGACAACAATTCGAATGTCACTTATTTGTTGCTTGGATAGTTTCGCGTTCTTAGACTCCTCTTCAGGAGCTTAAAATGTATTGAATCATTTATAAAGATGAACCTTCCACTTCGAGGCTACAGAAGGTTTACAAACAATCCATATTCTATCCTCCAATTAACGATTATTCTAATGCAATGAAGTATTCCATTTTTCATCAATTTATTTTTTTTTTTAAATCGATTGTAATAATTTGTTATCAAAATGAAAATGATAATTTTTTTTTTTAAAGTTTTTGATTATGAAAATCAGTTATTAAATTCTTGTTTCATAATTACTGACATTTTCCAACGATCAAATGTGTGAATGTTTTATTTTTCCTTTATCTAAAGATTTTTTCTTTTATCTAATATTTTTAAGTTTCCAAAATCGAGCTATATTTATATTTAAATGCGTGTTCCGTGAGTTAAGAATAGTATTCCCCTCCAATGACCCTTAGTGGTTGCAAGGGAGGCTAACACAGAAAAGAATAGTATTCAAATATCAAGAATAGTATTTATTCAAAGAAGCAGTATATGATAAAAAATGCAATTTAATGCTCATGTTGCAAACCTAGCTTTTGGAAGCTTTCCAAGAGTTGCTGGACAATTTCGGAGTAATTCAATGCTCGTGTACTTCCAAGAAAGTCTTAAAAATATTTTTGAATGCCATATCCGTATTCCCCTTCTTCATTCACTTTAATGATCTTTGGGCTTGCGCCAAAACATAGGTATACCAAATGGAAGCTTAAAGCGTGTTCCCCACATCCGTAAACCCTCAACACACTGTTTACACACTTAATGATGTGCCCATGCTTTATCTTGACCACCAGTTTCACTTTAAAATTGGCAAAATATGCTTGTCTGACAATTGTACTGATGTTTGTCCTTTGACTGGAAATGGTAAAACTACCACATATATATCCCAAAATAAATCGGGGCTGTTCTCGCACTTTCGAGGAGTAGGAGCAGAGGTAACCATAAGGAAGCGTTTAAGTTAATACACACTATGTAGTTCTGTACACTTCCGTAACGAAATACTAAATACTGCTTACCGACACACAACGTTTCATCAAAGCCTAGACCAGCATGCGCCTCACCCACATAGAAACCGAACGTGACGTGATAGAAGAAAACTAAAAACAGTTTTAAAACCAGCATGCCTAATTCTATAGAAAACAGCTAAAAAAACCTAACTCAGCAAAAATTGAGTTTAAAATTGTTCCCCAGTGTAATTTGAGATTATAAATATTGGTTTGTTCATATTTATAAATTCTCTAATATATTCTAAGTTCCTGAAAAGGCGTCTAAGAACGCGAAACTTGTCGGACTACAAATATTTGTTTTTTGAATTGTTGTTACTTCTTTTTGACCTTTCCCCTTTCATCAAGAAGTAGACAACATATTTCAAATCAATAGTTTTTTTAATGTACTTATAGTTTTAAATTTTTGAGTGTAAATATCATATCCGTTTTTGTTTTTTCTCTTTTCAACAAATTTTTCTTTTATGTTATATTTTTTTCATTAAATGAGAATCATAAAATATAAAAGACCATTGTTTGTAATTTTGATTATTTATATTTTTTAAGCATATCGATTTTTATTTTTAATAATTTACTTAGCTTTAATTTATAAAATTATTATAGAATATTTTACTTTGCAATATAATTTTTTATTCAAGAAAATGAAAAATAATATGAAATTTAGTAAGTTGGCATTTGTTTTGAAGGATCAGTAATTTCATTTTGTAGTAATATTTTACTCCTTCATAAAAAAGAGTAAGCTGCTTTCAAATTTACCAGTCTTTTATTCCTTTGTACTAAATGTTGAATATGTCTTTTTATCATATTTTTCCTTTCTCAAAGGCACCAGAAATGTTTTCAGAAATAGAAATGGTCTCCCTTCCTTTGAAGTTGTAAATATTTCATGTGAATTTTTCGTTTAAAATTGAGCATAAAACCCCAATTTAAAAAATTTTTTTTCAGAAGAAGACAATTGCTGAAATGGTAATTTTTTAATTTCTATCATAAATAATGTTGTTGCGTTATAGTTTGTAAAAATATTTACTATTTAAGTAAAAATAAATTGAAATTATTAAAAACAATTTTTTTTAAATTTTAAAATAACATCAATGAATTCGAGCATAATACGATGTATTCGTCTTTCTCATGGGATAGGCTTTCGCTAGTGTGTTAGAAATTTAATGAGTTATCTTGCTCGTCCCGGTGGAGTAATGGAAACATACCGGCCCGTAAAGCAGGAGATCCAGGTTAGAGTCCTGGCTGGGACAGATAGATTTTTATTCTGTTCCCTCTCATTAGTTGTTTAAAATTTACGTGGGATAATCAACCACAACTAAATTAATATTTATCATCAATCAATTTTTCATATTTAGAAATAGCGCTATTTTGACGTTTTTAGTTCACTGCTAAAGTTTCCAAGTTTTGAGTATTTTAACCCATAAGTTAATCATTTAATTATTATTTAATCGTTTAATATAACACATTTGTTATTAGTTATATATATATCCAAGTAACCCGAGGGAATTGTGGCACTGTGGGTCCGAGTTCTCTGCTCTGAGAATTCTTTTATCGAGAACTAAAACCTTGCCGATGTTTAGAATACGGTTGCTACCTACAGATAGCCTCTCCCTCCATTACCCTAAAAGTTTGAGAGGGAAGATAAATTTATTAAAAAAACAGTAAATTCTATTGATATACCATTTTACATTATAAGAAAAACAGATGTGCTATGGATTCCTTTCATTCCTGGACTTCACGGTTAGACAGAATTTGTCAAGCGTCCACAAGTTAACGCCAAGTTTAAAATAAACATTGGAATATTGTATTAATCAAGTTGAATATTTCAAATATAGGCTATGTATGTGTGTATGAACAATTTTTTCCCATTTTCAGTGAAATGTGCGTAAAAGTAGATATAAATAAAGCTGTTGTGAAGGGAGGGATTAACAAATGACAGCCGACAATTAATCACCAACTTTTCGGGAACGAGCCCCCTAATTTGTGATTGGCTGTCGAAACCTTCCTACCTCACATTTATCAGAGTGGAAATTTAGCTCCGAGTTAAAATTATGAAATATAGTTGGTTTCAGATCTCCCAGATTATTCTGTTAATTTATATACATTTTTCTAAGTGAACAAAGAAAAAAATGTTCGGCAAAATTTTAGTGTATCAGGCGACCATAATCTACTCCAATTTGAATAAGTGACTATGACGTAGTAAATTCCTCCTTTTACACAAGAAATAATTGTATTTCTCAATAATCCGGGGGTTGACCCGGGAAAATTTTAAAATTTGAAATTGAAAAAAATTAAAAATTTTACGGGCGCAAATGGCACATTAGTATATATAAATAATTTTTAAAAAGTAGTCAAAGTTGTGGACCATGTCTTATTGGCATCAGAAAACGTAAAATAGTTTCGATGCCGTATAAATTAAAGTTTATCCATTTATTTAAGTACTGGATTAGTTGTGGCATTTAATCCCACATGAATTTTATACGATAATACGCAAGGAATAGAAAAAAAAAATCTTACTGCCTCAGCTGGGTATCCAACCCGGATCTCCTGCTTTCCAGATAACAGGATTTTTTATTCTATTCCCTAGCATTTATTGTATTTATCCATTTATGTTTGGCCTCATTTAAATGAAAAAAACAAAGTCAGAATGATTAAGATGATCCTCTTAAGCTAAGAGAAAAATTAATCATAATTGTTATTTGTATCAGATTTTTCTTTTATATGTATTTTTTATGTTTATAACTCACGCCAAAGTGTGCGTACACATTTCCACACACAAGCAATCCAATAAAGAAGGGCGTATTTGTGTGAACACTCCTCAACTTGCTCAATGGTAAATTTTGAAACCCCAGGAGAGATCCTTGTTGCTGAATAGAGATGGGAGTTGGAACATGAGTCAGAATGGAAATATAAAAATGAATTTGAGCCCCATACTTGCAAGATACTCAGTACATAAATTGGAACTTTCACATCCAAAGGTCTTTTATAAAATACAATTTTATAAATATGATTAATATCAAGTCCTTGAAATGAACTGTGAAAGATGAATTTTCTTGAATAGCCACTTCTATTAATATTTTTAGTATTTTAAAGAAAAAGTATTGATAAATATAGTTTTTGTTGTGGTATTTAATCCCACATAAATTTTTAAACAATAAATGCAAGGGAATAGAATTAAAAATCTATCTGTCTCAGCCGGGGCTCACACTTGGATCTTCTGCTATCCGGGCAAGCGCGTTAGCCAATTACACCACCGAGACTAGCCAGATAATTCATTAATTCCCCGCACTTCTACAGGGAGTCTAAATACCAGGAATTTAATAAGTTATCTGGCTAGTCTCGGTGGTGGAATTGGCTAACCCGGGAAGGCGCGTTATAGCAGGAGATCCAGATTCGAGCCCCGGCTGCGACAGCTAGATTTTTTATTCTATTCCCTTGCATTTATTATTTGATAAAGTATATAATTTGTTTTCTTACTAAATTTGGCCTTTGTAAAATCCGTCAAATATGCCAATACATAATTGTATCTCGTTCAAAATATCGTTAAAAAAATTTAACATTCCTTAATTTTTTCTTTTCATTTCATTATTCGCCGACGCGTAAGCCATTCTCAGGAAATAAATAAATCAATAGTATTATATATAATGAGGGAGAACTTTGAAATGAAGTAAAAATCTTTTGTAATGTGAAAAAATGTGTGTATTTATTGGCATTCACTGAGATCTCCAGTAATGTTTACAAAATATTTCCATCACAATAGAAATATGTATAACAATAAGAGCTCATAATAATGAGAGCAGGTTGAGTTGTTTTCCTATACGGGTCTGGTAGACATGTAACGAGCCGAGGTTCCCGATATTCTCGTCAGTTACCGCAGCTCCCGTCAGAGCGCGCACACCCTTTCCCAATTAGGGGCTCACACAACCTCCTTGGGGAACCTTGATAACCTGCTCCCCCTTTATCTATAACCTGCCAATCTCCCCCCTTCCACACCTCCCCATCATCTCGGTCTACTTAAGTTACGGCTTACTCATTTTCAAGCGTCTACCATCAGGGTATAAGGCCAACCCTTTGATTCATCTTCTAAATAATATTAAGTTTCCTCCTACATTTGAAGGGTGTTTTAATTAATGATCCTTTGAATGGATTAATGATGTTTTTCGGAGTAAGTTAATGGCTCAGAAACTTTTCTTAAGCTTCAATTTATCAAATTACTCTAAAATTTGTACTGAGCAAAAAGGACAAATCGATTCTGTTGTAATTGAGATAAGTAGTTATTTTAGTAGATTTCCCATCATAGAATTATGCTAAAAACTCAGATACATCACAAGATCTTCGGTGTTCACTGATTCTGCATAGGTGATGCTCAAAATATGATCTGTCAAAAGTTTGAGTTTGGATGTGTGTGTCTGTGTATGTTGCTAGTTGAAAACGATCGAGTAGGAAGGGGAGTTTATTGATACTCTAATATTTAAGATATTAAATCTCTGCTATCATTAGTGTTACAATGCAATAATTATATCAAAATTTATTCAATAACTTATTTTTAAAGCATTTTTTTTTTTTTTTTTTTTAACTTCTAACATTATTCGAAAATAAGGGTGTACAGAAATGAAAATTAGAAATTTTAATGTTTCTCTCAGTATATATAAACTACATTTAGTGTTTGAGCGTCGTATTGCAACTTGATAAGTTGTTTTTGGCTGAAATCTAATGAAAGGGTGAAGGGGGTGTAGAGGGAGACCAAATTAAATATTGTCCAATGTATTCTTTATCATTAGGGTTCTAATAAAATTATGCAGCAGAATAAGCCCAAAATTAAATTTTCTATCATTAACATTACATAATGTTATTACAAAAAGCGCACAGTATGGAAGAATTTTAGGAGTGAAGCTTGATGGTTTACTGCACCCCATAAAAGTCTAATCATACCTTCAATTTCAATTACTTATTTTTTCAATAGCTTATATTTTCAATGCAAATAAATATGATAAATAAAATACACAAAAGATATAAATCAATAAAAAAATAAATGTGTTAAAAGAAACAAGAAAAATAAGAATGATTTCTGAAGTTTTTATTTTATTGTTTTCATAAATTTAGATTTAACTTTAAAAAATGAGGCGGTAACTAAGCAACATAGTATCACAAGTGATTGATATTTCTATTAGTGCTTTGTAGGTGATGTAGTCGCCTACAATTATAAAACATATCTTTTTAAAAAAATGAGGTTGTAACTAAGCAACGTAGTATCACAATTGATTGATATTTCTATTAGTGCTTTATAGGTGATGTAGTCTTCTACAATTATAAAATATATCCTGTGCCATAGATGTGTAGAATGTGTGCCAACTTGTAGATAGCCCCTCTCCCCTCTATGACTCTAAGTGTTTGAAAGTTAAACAAACACTAAATTTAAAAAAATCAAAAAACAATGATGACGTAATTTAATTTTTTTAAATTTAGAATTATTCAGAAGTTCAAGTTATCCCATTCTGGTTTGCTTGGCAAACTGTTTGTAAATTTCCCTTACATTGGGTACATTGTTATATTCAGCCCTGAAGAAGCCATCACAGGATGTACGAAAGCCGGTCAAAAATCAGCTGTGTGCCTGGACACCTGTGTTTTCGTTTTTGGAACACAATTTCAGAATAGGATAATGGCTTCTTATGGTCCTCCTCAGAAGCCATTTAGTTTTATTTAAGAACTACAACCTCTTTCAATAACAAGCCCTATTTCCTTGTCTAGTTAAATATGAATCATTCAATATTCTGATATTAAAGCAATTTGTTATTTTTTTTATTTAGTGTTTGTTTACTTTTCTAACACTTAGAGTCATAGAGGGGAGAGGGGCTATCTACATGTTGGCACACATTCTACACATCCATGGCGCAGGATATATTTTATAATTGTAGAAGACTACATCACCTACAAAGCACTAATAGAAATATCAATCACTTGTGATACTAAGTTGCTTAATTACCACCCCATTTTTAAAAAAGATATATTTTATTATTGTAAAAGATTACATCACCTACAAAGCACTAATAGAAATATCTATCCCTTGTGATACTATGTTGCTTAGTTACCGCCTCATTTTTTAAAGTTAAATCTAAATTTATGAAAACAATAAAATAAAAACTTCAAAAATCTTTCTTATTTTTTTTTGCCACAATTGCTTCATGTTTCATTTAACAAATTTATTTTTTTATTGATTTATATTTTTTGTGTATTTTATTTATCATATCTATTCGCATTGAAAATATAAAGCTCACACTTATCTATGTTTCTTATTGTTGTTCTCTGTTCACTCCTCACCGACAAACGGTGAGAGATCCCCGAAAATTTTATTCATTGCATTTTTTATCTTTTTGTGTGTACACAGCACCCACCTGTTTTTGATTTCTATATATCGCAGCCGCGAGTACTTCATTTTCTATATATACTTTATATACACTTTTCTGAGGTTTGGCAAAACGTACGTACATAGGTGACATACGAGGCGAATTCTTTTCTGGAAATATAAATTTAAATATATATATATATATATATATATATATATATATATATATATATANTTTATATATATACATATATATCAGTAAATAATAACTTCAGTTTTATACTACATAAAACTAATAAAATGTAAGATTTCACATAATTCCCTAATAAGTTATTAAAATTGAAAGTTTGATTATACTGTTACGGAGTGGAGTGAACCTTCGAGCTTTACTCCTAAAATTCTTCCATACTGTGCGCTATTTGTAATAATTATGTAATATTAATTATAGGAAATAAAATTTTTGGGCTTATTCTGCTGCATAATTTTATTAGAACCCTAATGATAAAGAATACATTGGACAATATTTAATTTGGTCTCCCTTTACATCCCCTCCACCCTCTTATTCCATTTCAGCCCAAAACAAATCAACTTGCAATACGATGCTCAAACACTGCGAATGTAGTTTATATATACTAAGTGAAAAATTAAAATCTCGAATTTACTTTTCTCTACACCCTTCTTTTCGAATAATGTTAGAAGTTATTTTTTTTTTTTTTAATGAAATAAATTATTGAAGTAGATATAAGTTCAAGAGTAGGACTGTAGCTGGCAGACGTAGCTGTTCATGACTGCGGATTCATAGGTCCTAGCGAATTTCCCTGTAAAGACGACACCGTCGTGAGGTCGTCGTACTCGAAGTAACGGATCCTTACGAGGGTGTGCGATATCACACCTTCACTTTCACGGTCAGCGTCGTGACACCCCAGCAGTCGTGTCCCCCCTGTACAGAGCCCTACTAATTTACCTCCCACCCCCCTTCCTCAAACTGACATTCAGTACTCCTTAAGGGGGCTGAAAATTCTTTATGATAATTTAATATTTTCTGGCTGTAGTCACTTAGCTTTTTAAATAATTATTTTAAATTGTTAGAATATATTTAAGGAAACATTTACTTTTAGAGTGGTTCAAAATATAACCAGTGAACTACAAATTCCACCAAAAACACTCGGCATTAATAATGATAATTAACATGGGGCGAACACTCTAAAATTAAAAGACAAGAACTCAATCGGCGATATGGACTTCTATACAGACTCATGAACAAGAACTCCAATCTCACGATTGAAAACAAACTGACGCTCTACAAAACCTTATAACGACCAATCTGGACTTATGGAGTAGAAATCTGAGGTGCCGCCAAGCCTTCCTACATCCAAAGAATACAGTCCTTTCAATCCAAAACCCTCAGAAAATCGCTAATGCTCCTTATTAAGTATCCAATTCATCCCTTCACCACGATCGTAATATCCCTTTTGTTCAGGGTCTAATTTCTTCCCGCTTCAGACTTTTCTACAGCAAACTGCCATACCATTCTAATCCACTAGAACAGACCTTATCTTCCAACTCCAACCCCTACAACCCTCTCCGTCGGGCCTAACGTAGTTGGCCCGCGACCTCCTGGGGACATAATCTGTACATAATTTGATAGTGGTGTCACTGGTCAACTTCTCTCCTCATGTGATGGACATTGAATGTCATTCTTTTATTATTATTCATTGTAATCAAATTACAAATTTTTTTATTTATTTTTAACAGAATGTAATATGTAAATAAATGTTATAAAATAAATAATGATAATAGTGACCATAGTTTAATTAAAAATATTTGTAATGATAAAACTAAAAAAGAATTCAGTGTCTTCAGCCTTTCGCCGGTGCTAAATGGCCACTTAAATTATATAATTATAAAAATATATGCAGATAAGTAATTGAAACTGTCAAACACAATAATTTTAGTCTCTTTAAATGAATGAATATGTAGGAATATATAATTAAACGAAAATGGAGGTAAAGGATAATGTGTGTGTGTGTGTGTGTGACCGAGGCTAGTTGTGAAACTCCAGGAATGCTTAGGTTTGAATACGCAGGATTGGTGCAGACAGCTTGTGTTCAGAGTCTCAGATGGAGTAAAAAGAGAGACACTTCAACAAGAACTGCTTTTCAGCCAATAGGAAGAGGGACATATACTCTCAAACAGTAATAAATAAAGTTACTGTATGTTATATGAGTTGGAAGTCATTACTGACGAGATACCTGAAAATATATTATTTTGAATAAATTTGAATAATTTGTAGTTGCCCCCCCCCCCCAATTAAAAGGAAAATCAGGTTACAATCACGTTGCTTTGACAAAGTGTTGTGCCATGCTGTGTTTTCCTCGCTGGAATTGATGTCTGTTTTTCCCTGTACCTGTTGAGGAACACCAAGCATGCGTGGGATGGGCGGACTCTCCCCGCCTCCAAGAACTTCTTTGATCTTCCGTCAGAATGCACTCTGACCTACTTTTTCCTTTGTGTCACCATGGACTCTCCCTTCCTCAGAGACTGCATTCTCCTGGAATTTATAATAGGCCGTCACTCGGGAGCTTAAAGAAGAGTAAATGACTCATTATTCCTGCAAGATATAAAAAGAGATTAGAGTGAATGAAGTAACCATCACGCCTAGTTCTGTAGTAACCGACAAGAGAAAATGGTTAAAATACAAAGCAATCCCTAATATATTCAAAAATTCATTCATTACAGTTCATATTAAAAATATAATTGAACCAAATTTTAGAAATTTATTTTAGATTTTGCATCTATTAACTTCTACAAACCTTTCGTTACTAAAATGGAAACTAGGATATCAATATTAAAAACTTTCTTTCTATATAATAATTGGGTAGTGGAGGTTCTCAACCAAAGGTGGGTGAAATAATTGAAACATGGACATATTTCACCCACCTTTAATTAAAATTTTGGTTTTTTCTAAATTTGGGGGGAAGGGGGGCCCCATCCAATTTCAATAAAAAATAAATTAATTTAACAGCTTATAATAAAAGCCATGCAATACCGTTTTTAATTGATACATTTAAAAATAAGAAGGCCCGCCCAACACTCTTAAATGTCATTTGTTATTCTTTCTGGGTTTTTTTGTTTTGTTTTTTCGGAGTTTCTTCTTGTTGTTAACACTATATATGAACTACTGTCATTATATGTCATTATATATATACCCTNATATATATATATATATATATATATATATATATATATATATATATATATGTATGTATTAAAATATAAGAATAGGAAGAAGAATGTGAGTAGTAAATACCAAAAAAAAGTATCCAGATAATTACCGAAAATTTCGAGGAGACGGCTCTCTTTACCCCTTTTCACTGACAAGGGCAAGCACTTTCTAAAAATTTAGGAATCAATTTTTTTTTTTAACGATTAAATGCTAGGGAATAGAATAAAAAATCTAACTTTCCCAGCCTGGGCTCGAACCTCGGATCTCTTGCTATCCGGGTCAGCGTGTTATCCAATTACGCCACCAGGACAACCCTGATAAGTTATTAAATTCCCCGCACTAGTGTCGAAAGTCTAACCTCCGAGGCAGACGAATATATAGTCTTATGCTCGAAGGAGCTGACATTGTCAAGCTGTTTAAATGACTCTTCTTAATTATTTTTAATTTTAATTTCATTTCGAGTCATTTAAACAGCTTGCAGTGCTGTGTTGTAGTGATATGGGTAACTACCTCACAACTGTGAGTAACCCGATTTCAAAGGATGAGAGGTGGGTTAATGATGTTGATGAAAATATACTTGAGATGGGGGACTTGTGTAATTCGGTGACTCTCTTTATCATTAATTAGGCCTGGAAGATGAAGATGTCTTCGTGACTCTATTTTCATTGTCTTGCTTTGGCTTATTTTATGGAATTCTGTTGGTAAGCATCGCTCTTTACGTAAATAATAAACCAGAAAGTATAAATAGTAAATAAAAATATTAACTGCAACTTATTGCTAATCTGGGGACTTAGTGCTATCTTAATCTGCTAAGCCGAAAGTCCAAGCAGGCAGATAGCCAGCTGGCTGGGAGGTAGTGGAGAGCATGCTTGACTAAGCAACCAAGTACCTCTTCCTCTATATCCTCGCTATCNATATATATATACACATATACAAAAGGAGGAAAAGAAAAATCTCCATGTCCTCTACTCGCTATTGAACCACCCTAACTATATACAAAACAGTACTAAGACCAATCTGTACCAACATTACAGTGGGGCACAACCAAACCCCCCAACATCTTTAAAATCCAGTCAATCCGATCCAAAGTCCTTCGTACCATAGTTAGTACCGTATTTTGTTTCAAATGTCACCCTTCACAAAGATCTCAATATCCTCTTCGTTAAAGATCCCATCAATATTCTCCATATTCCTCTCAAAGCTATCCTGGTGCCTCAAACCTTCTGCATAGTCCCTCTCCAGCCAAAGGACCTTTCCCGGCGTGTCAAGATGAGATTGTCCGCGACCTCCTGGGCACATGGGCTCACACCCATATGAAACGTAGGTAGTAATGGCATATCCTCTCTTCAATGCAGGAAAAACGGCAATGTTTTTATGTTATATTGTTAACATATTATATGGTGTACCATAATAAGTTTTAAAATACAAAAAAAAAATAATAAAATAAAAAAATAACCCCGTGTAAGGGAGGCCGTTATTTATTCATATACTCTAAAAATAAAATGATGTATTCCAGGAGGATGTGGGGTAGGACCGCTAGCCGTTCGACGGGAAGTGACACAGTCTGCGGTCTGTCCTAGACCTGCAACTTCTTAGAGGTGCATATTCTCAGACAGAGAGAAAATAATTTCGCGCCGAATATTCGAACGATGGCCCCGAATGAGGACTGGCTATTCCCCCTTCCCTTAACCTGTACAAAGAGAGAAAATACGTTTCCATGTGTGAAACAATCTTAACAGTTCTGTCCGTAAAATGACTTATTATTTGTCAAATATTTATTAATTCAGCATAAAAAAACAAAAAAAAATAAATAAATAACGGTCCGTACTATATTGTTCTGTATTACTATAACCGCCAAGCAAGCTGGCTTAAATTTATTTCAATATGTCACTTATCAGTTAAAAAAATAACCTAATATTTTATTTTTACTAACTAATTAATGAGAGTGGTGTCATTGGTCACCTTCTTTCCTCATGTGATTGATATTGTATGTCTTTTTTTTTTTCTCTAATTCATTGTGGTGATCAAATTACAAAATGTTTTAATTTAACAGAATGTAAGAAATAAACAAAAGTTGAAAAATAAAAAATAAGAAAAGAACTAACTATTTAAGACACACTTTATTTAAATTTTTTTTTATAACCTTTATATATATATTACATTCTTTTAAAAATAAATAAAAACATTTTTTATTTTGATAACAATGAATAATAAAAAATAAATGACATTAATGAAAGTCACATGAGGAGAGGAGGTGACCAGTGTCACCATTCTCAAATAAATATAAATTTAAAAAAATATTCTTAAGTAATTCATTTTGTTATGAATGAGTTACTATTCTTTTAAATTTTTCTTTAGAACTTATACAATAATAACCTTCATATAATTCTGATTCCTCGAAAGGCACAATAGTCGTGAATTGAAAAAAAACTAGCTTGTTTAAATATATCCCTATATTGTTATAGTAGTAGATCATAATGGAGGGCAATCAACTTCTAGGTTATTACGCCCTATAAATACACTTTAATATGTTTACTATAAATTCCTATGTTGTTATATGTCTGATCTTATGATTTGCTTATAGAAACATACGTATGACGCCACCCTTATGTCTTCTTTTGAATTCTAATCCCTTAACTTGGAGGCCACGCTTGACTCACTTGCTAGCTTATGTCATCTGATATCTGCATCACATATATATTAGTATATGTGTGATAGATATAGAGAGAGGATGAGGAGAGATACATTTTCCAGGAGAGAGAAGCTACACAATACAGTCTCACAGGTGCCAAATTGTATTTGGCGATCTCCGCCTGGAACGCTCGCCCTTTTAACCCCTTATTGCGCCCCAAGCTCCAGGCTAATTATTTTAATAATTAATTAATTATTGTAAAAGATATTCCATTCCATTAGTTGAGGGAAATATATTTTATAATTCTTAGAGTTTTCTACGTTTTCATAACTGCAATAGTGACGATTTAAAAAAAAAAAAAATACAATTTTTTACTTGTGCTTCACAACTTGGGGTTGTTAGCGTGGGGCTAACTCGTCCGATTTACCATTCAGTAATTTTCAAAAATAAACTCAAATACCGAATTCGGTTTCTTTTTTGGAAAATCGCAAATTCTAGAGTGCATAAAATTACAGTTAAGTATTTATAGTTTTTTGCCGGTCAGATTTACATATGTTTGCTTTCCTAAAGACCTCGAGGCATTTTGTCCTAGTAGTAGGGTACAAAAGCCACTTCTAGCCAAGCGAAAGTCGTCACAAGCGATGAGGTAGGGGATTCGCTGAGATCTCTGGGACCCCACTGAGAGGGAGGTCGCTCCTATGACGTCACCAGTGTTGACTTAAGAAATTCGCTCCTCTGTCGTATGACGTCACCAGTGATGAGGTAAACATGGAATTTCTTTGGAAAACCCTGAGCACAGCTATTTTGATCCAAAGAGGTAGGCTTAGAGATAAGAATTTTTGGCGGAAAACCATGGTGTTCGCCATTTTCACGTTGTGTGACCCAGAAGCCTCTTATTTACCCTACTCCTAGTCCCATCTTAGTACTTATTTGACAGCTTGATTTTACCTGAGAGGGTCATAAAGGTATATGCTTGCACATTACTGACAATGAGTGAGATATGGTGCTTCTCTAATCCAAGTATCACCATTTGGAGTATGTGAAGTACAGCTAAGTAGATCTCTCTCGTTCGAAAGGCGCCTGCCATCTTCAGAGCCTCTTATCTTCCTGATTTATTCCTCCATTGTCTATTGTCTTCCGCCTGCTTCGTGTCCACTATGACGTTAATGCACTACAGTCCCTTCCTTATTGTCGCTATCATCTCCTACTTTTTGCCTTGTCAACAAGAGAGGCCGTCTTAACCACGATTTATCATTAGCATTATATTGTAGTATGCTACAGATTATTAATAATTAATTATATACTTATATTGCTTATAATGATACCTCAGTGTATCCACCTCTTAACCATGGTAGAGCAGAATGTTTTTCTACACAATACATAACTATCAAACAATTATTAAGAGGGAATAGAAAATAAAAAACTATCTGTCCCAGCCAGGAATCGAACCTGGATCTCCTGCTATCCGGGCCTGTGCATTTACCAATTATGCTACCGGGACCAGTCTGATAAGTTATTAAATTCCCTGCACTTGTGTCGAGAGTCTAATTGGTAAATGTACCGGCCCGGATAGCAGGAGAGCCAGGTTCGAGTCCTGGCTGGGACAGTTAGAGTTTTATTCTGTTCCCTTGCACTAAAGACTGGTAAAATTTACGTGGGATTAAATACCACAAAAAAAAAAAAAATTTATAAATGACATTTATTTATTTTTTATTTTTATTTTTCATTGTTGCCATCCCATTGTAAACACCCATGTTTATCGAAAAAAGTTTGCCCAGGAGGGGATTAAGACATTAATTTGTTACAATTGGAGATGTTCATGAACCATAATGGCAAGACGACTATACGCCTTGCTGAAGTCTGGTCGGAAAGGAAATTTGGAGCATGAGCTTAGCCATCTTAGTTATATTCGTAAATATCTCACTTAAATAAAAATATTTTTCGTAAAAGTTTTTCTGAATATCAACGTTAGACAATCATTTTTATTTTGTTGTAAATAAAAACATAAACGAAGATTTTAAGATTATAAACCTTGGTTGCTAGAATTTTGCCAAATCTGGGTAAAATTCGAAGATAACAAGATAAATTGTTGACAACCGTTGTCTTAACAACCAAAATAACTGCACAAATATATGTAATATTCCAAAACGTTATCGTTTTCACTGAGATAAAACGTCTAATGTACGCTACAAATATTCTATTTCTGTGGTTTCGCAATTCAATGGTTTGCATTCATTATATTCTTTCTTACAAATTAATTTTAAAAAATTAAATAATTAAGTTAATTTTTTTAAATTAAT
>KZ807534.1:325545-336157 GCA_000696205.2 Oncopeltus fasciatus | reverse complement strand
TTTTAATATATATGGTCAACGTGAATGTCTTTAATTCTCTAGTGAGGTCTGCTAAAAGGGTCGAAATCTTGCATGAAACGGTTTCAAAATTTCTGAACAAATTCCAGTGTTTTTTCATATGCATTTTCTTTTTTTGTTATAACCATACTCCCATGTCTGTAAAAAATGTACATATAAACAAAGCGTGATATGCAGCTAGAATGTTGAGTTCTAGAGTCCTTGACACACCATGGAACGCTACAGGAGTGCACTCACTATTCCAGCTCACAATGAATTTCTATGTATTTAGTGAGCTTAGATTTTATTATTAGCTTCCTTTTTTTTATTGTTATTTACTTTTTGCAAATATTTTAGTTATCTGTGTGTTACTTAGTTTTGTTATAATCACCATACTTGTTTTATTCTAATCTCATAGTCTATTTCTGTACAGCTATGATTAACCGAATTATTTATGTTTTCAAATTGTAAGTTAAAATAGAATAAATCCATACATAAATAAAATACATAGCTTACCCAATGATATACTTTGGTGGTTTGAATATATTCACTAAATATTTCTGAAGTATGGTATTTCACCGAAGCAAATTTCCCTTACTTCTAAAATAATTTTTATATGTTCCTTTTTTGTTATATATAATACTATGTTGTTTTGAAAATTCTGAAAATTATAATATTTTGACTTTGTCGTTTGCGATTTAAATTGTGGAAGTTTGATAATTACACCTGCTTTATTGTGATTTCTGATTACATTGGCTGAGTTGGGCTTTTGTTTTAAATCCATGAATGCCTATCTCCAAGAGATCAAAAAGTCTTTTAAGGAAACAGAAGCTGTAGTTCAGTCTGTTGGTATTCCAAAGAGATAGTTCTCAGAAATAGACTTGTTTAGAATTCATCGTTCGTGAACAGCGCAGTGAATTATGACAGTGTTTTTGCAAATTTTCTATCAACCCTCTGTTAAAATACCTCGATTCCTTTTTTGTGAATTAATCCTTCAGGCTGTTCTCCAAATTTTTCAGAAATATTTTAATGGAATCAGGAAAAAATATAATACTAATACGATTGCATTTTGATGGTGATAAGTCCTCAGCCTCCAAACATTGTCACTGCAGTGCTCCAACAAGAACAAAAACTACGTTGACAAAGTTCTACTGAGTAAACTTGGGCGAAAACTTTGAAAGTGTATCACAGGAGTTGAAATGAGAAGCTTTTCTTTCAAAATGAGTATACTATATAACTATATGATAAATCTTCAAGAATGTTAGAAATATGGATGAATTAGAATTAGATCAGGGGCCGAAAATTTTTATGGCTTTCCCAAGTCAAATATTTGGAAATTCAGTGTATCTTGGAAAAAAATAATAAATAAATAATCCACTTTATAATAATATAATCAACCAAAGGTACGTATTAAAATAGGACAACTGTTACTTTACGGTTTTCCCAAGATGGATTAACAACGAGGTAATATACATTTTTTCCCCGTGTATACATGTATATAGACAGAGAGTTTGTAGGTTGTTGAGAGTTTTCGTTAAATAATTTTATACAATAATTTAGTCTAGGCGAATATTTTGAGAATATATTTTCTCTTCGTAAGAGTGGAAAATACACAAAAACAATTTTTTTACAATTTTGATATGATTAAAAATTATAAAATCTAACAAAACTAATATGCAACATTTACTGTTATAAATATTCATCATATGTAAGTAATTACATTTTTATTATTTCTCGATTGCGTCAGGTACCTAGGCTTTCATCATGACTCCCGTATAACATAGAACACACATACAAAATTCAAAAGACAGGAACTAAATAGGAGAGTTGGACAACTTTACAAGCTACTAAGCCGCAAGTCAACCTTAACTGTGACCAACAAACTTACCATTTATAAGACGTTACTGAGACCTATCTGGTTTTATGGAGTCGAACTGTGGGGAACTGCTAAACCATCCAATATCCAAAGAATACAGTCCTTCCAATCCAAAATCCTAAGAATCATAGTGCACCCTATTACGTCGCAAACTCCTTACTCCACAATGACCTCAAAATCCCTTTAGTTAAGGACATCATTACAACCCGCTTTAATAAATTCCACTCTGGCCTTTCCATGCATCACAATCCTTTAGCCCAAACTCTATCCTGTATTACCCATCCTGACAATCCGCCACGTCGCCTGAATAGGAAATGGCCCCGTGACCTTCTCATTGCCAACACTTCATTAAAAAAAAAAAAGAAGTAATATGAAGAGAAAAAAAAACAACCTGTGTATTGTAAATAGAGATTAAGGAGTTCTGCCATTGGGCAGCTTCTCCATCAAGCGAAGTTTCTCCAAAAACATGCAAAGTTCTTTCTTATTTTTCTGTATTTTTTAATATTTGTATTTATTTATTCTAAATAATGTGTACTTCACTTGATGGAGAATCTGCTTAATGGNTTTTTTTCATTTACTTAATTATCATTTTTGATTAATTTATACTGTGATTATTAACCAGCACATTACTATGTACAAAACATGTAGAAAGTAATAAATAATAAAGTTAAAAAAAAAAATTATTTCTATTATTGTTATTTTGAAGTTTCATTTATCTTGTCAAGACTAATAGGTTAGCACTTGGAGCTAATTCTTATACTTTTGTACAATATATAACCTTACTAATGTAAACTACCTCCTATATCAATGTGGCTATGGCTAGTATAATAGTACTTTGAACGAATAGAGATACATTCACATCTTTTTGACTGATTATTATACATAAATTAATCTATCCATTAACATATAGACAGAAAATAAAATATCTAATTGTATAAATAACAATTTAAGTACATTTATAGATCCAATAAATGCCCACATAACTAAATGTATAATTTTGCATTTTCTATATAAATGAAGATATTGATACTAGATTGAACGCTAATAATTTTTGAATGGAGAGTTTTTTGACCGTAGATATTATTATTAGATGATTTTAGTTGGGGTTTGGTCAAGATAGATAAAAAATAAAATACAGAATTTAAAAAAGAAGTGTATTTTTTTTTTTAAATTATCTGCCGACGTTTCGACTTACATTGTAAGCCATCTTCAAGGCTGTAGAAATACAATGTCATGAGAATACAATAATAATTTACAATATTATAATATAGAATTGTCATAATGTTGTGTGATATCAAAAGTATGAATCTAGAAAGATATGTAAGAGAATTTAAAAACATGCAGAACAACAACCTATTAAAAAAATTATTGAAAAAAAATCTCAAACAGGAATTGACCACATCTGCCTATCATGAAAAAGAGAGAGGACGTCCTGTTCCTAAGTTCACATTTCCATGACTGAGAGGAAAATACAATTTTTGAGAAAGACACCGTGGGTGGTGGAATGGCTGAGGGGGGATTTAAGAGGAGGAAGGTACAAAGGGAGAGCGGCCCGCAAACCGCCCCTAAGGGGAAGTGATCCCCGCTAGTCAGGTGGGAAAGCTATGAGGGGCTGTTCTCCAGCCTGGGATTTCCGTTTTTCAGTATTCCGAATGCTTGCCTTCTCTCGTAGGCGTAATGAATCCTCTTTAGGGTATGCCTAATCCTCATCGCATCCTGTGCTTTCATTCTGCTTCTCCACCAGTCTTCCGGAAGGCAGGGGAATCTGCAGAAACGGCCATCTCGTAACCTACCCTCAGCTGATGACAACACTACAACGTAGATCCCATGGAAGCCCATGTTCAACAGTAGGTTTGCTTAGGAAATATCTGGGAACGGAGACCCCCCACTAGTTCCCTTTATATAAAAAAAAAATGATTGGAAAAAGCAGATTAATGGGGATTAAATCAAATGGAAGAAATATAAAAAAATTAATAATAAACAGGAGCTGTGTAAATAGACAGATTTTCTATACTTTATTTATTAAACATAAATGGCATATACTAATTTTTAGTGCAAGGGAATAGAATAAAAAATCTAACTGTCCCAGCCAGGAATCGAACCTGGATCTCCTGCTATCCGGGCCTGTGCATTTACCAATTATGCTACCGGGACCAGTCTGATAAGTTATTAAATTCCCTGCACTTGTGTCGAGAGTCTAATTGGTAAATGTACCGGCCCGGATAGCAGGAGAGCCAGGTTCGAGTCCTGGCTGGGACAGTTAGAGTTTTATTCTGTTCCCTTGCACTAAAGACTGGTAAAATTTACGTGGGATTAAATACCACAAAAAAAAAAAAAATTATCCACTGATTTTTTTTCCACCCAAGTGCAGTATTTGGAATTTATTTTTGGATATCATCGTAGGGATTCGTTCTTGTTTGAAACCGGCAGTAATTTGTATTTAATCGCGTTGTAACTTGATATAAGAAAAGTGGGGTTAAAAATCAAATTCTGATATTAAATTCTAAATTTCTATGACACTGAGGTGTATGCTTGGATTATTTATTTTGCTATAGACTTTTTGTGTCAGAGATAGAAGCATTTACAGTGCCAGGATTGCTTAAAATAAGATTGGAAACTGTTCCTGTTTACATGCGTGTTAAAAAAAAGTACTTAATTATTCTTAGAATGTTGACATTTCAGAGCAGTGAATAGAGGACAATAAAACGGTAAAGGGAGATAACCGTAGGGGAACAATATTTAAATATATCTATCGATTTCTGTTATACAAATGTGGAGGGAGAGAATAATTTATGATTTAAATGTTAAGTTAAGTGATCTAAGTAAACTACATATAGCCATCCATTTCCCTGCTACAATCCAGNTAAGTTAATTTTTTTAAATTAATATCGGCCTATTTAAAAAATTGTGTTTACAAAATTTTATAGCTAAAATTTAATTTATTTTGATAGTGATTTCGGCGAAAGTGCTTTTATCTTTTTATTAGATATATTTTTATTTATTCTGTTTTAATTTGTATCTTTATTCTAAGCCTCTTTTCCGATGTACTTTTGAGTGGATTGGAAAATACATATGTATTTGTGTTGTGTACACCTCCTCATCCTACCACCTCACCACGTGCCACCTCCCTTTTCCTGCCCCTTGAACCTTTTGTTTCTGAACTTTAAATGCCAATCCTTGCCTACCCTCTTATTGCTCTCCCACCCCACTTACACAAAGGGTATTTTTCTGTAATCCATACTGATTCCCTTGATTGATAAAAACAATTAATTTTTATAAATTCAAATGGAGAGTTTTTTTTACCGTAGTTATTATTATTAGATGATTTTTGTTGGGGTTCAGTCAAGGTAGATCCAAAAAAAAAAAAAAAATACAAATTTTTAAGAAAGTGTATTTTTTTTTATTATCTGCCGACGTTTCGGCTTACATTGTAAGCCATCTTCAGGGCTATCATGAAGACGAGAGGGGACGTCCTGTTCCACTCAGTCATGAAACTGAGAACCTAGGGACATGACGTATAGGTTATCATTTTTGGATCTACCTTGACCGAACCCCAACAAAAAAAAACATCTATTATTAAGTATTTGTGTGTGTGTGTGTTTGTACACGCTCTAGCTCTGCCATTTTAAAATAAGCTTATTGAAATATAAGCTGCTATGAAAGAAAAGCTATTGAAGCCAATTATGGCATATTCGTTAATAGCTAGCTAATAAGGCAGGTAAAGATGGGAGGGGGGTAAATGACAGATAAAGTTAAAAATCATATCTCATTCAATTTTTTGAATTTCCTAACGAACTCCTATAGTGGCATGCAAAAATCAAATCAAATATGAAATTGGATATCTTTATTTCAAAAATGCGAACGCTAGCCTTCGTACAGACACACACACATAATATCGCAAGTTTTGGAACGGTTCATAGTTCATAGTTCCAATATGTTGACAAATTGAAATAAATTTCTTGATACTAACATGAATAGTTCGATGAACATTTTGCTGGGAGACAAACGGCATATATGTATCACTTGTGGGAAATTTGTTCCCAAATAGACTGAAAACAGGTCCATGATACATATTTATTTTATAAAAATTCATAAATTTTTCATAAATTTGAATATATGCCCATTCAGAATTTTTTGTGTGTGTGTGTGTGTGTGTGTGTGTGTGTGTGTGTGTGTGTGTGTGTNTTAGATTTTTTTTTTTTTTTTTTTGAAAAATAAAGATTCTACCTCAGATTCTATCGACTAGACACCAAAATGATAGTTTCTAAATTTATACACACATGTAACTATAATTTTTTTTACATAAATACATGTATACAGGTGTGTGTGTGTGTGTGTCGACACTCTAGGTTCACAATTTTTCAAAATGAGACACCAAACTCGATATTTAAGCTTATTTTTAAAAAAAATATAGTTAGATGAATTTCATAATAACTGAAAACACTTGTGGAAGAGAAGGTTTGTAAAGAAATACCACAATTTATAATTACTTCGTTATAATTAGTTTACAAAACCTTTTACTGAACATAGTGGCTGTTTTTATTCTAACATATATTTTTTGTAATATTTTACAAAAAAAAAACAATAACAACAAAAAAAAACATATAGATGAATGTACATAAGAATGGATAAAGGAAAGATTATCTACTCTTCATTCCCGAACAGTCTGGCGCCGGCCTTGGAGATCATACTTTTTACACTCATGCACTGCCCTTCACGTATCATGAAATCTAACCATATCCCTGTCCATCTACAATGAAATGTAGGATATCCACTTAGTCAACCCAACTCCAGCGAAACGGATGTATTTGTATTTGTACTTTTCAGAAAAATCTGTATCTGTCTTTTTCATTGTTCACGTCAGCATCCGTCAATTCCCTTTCCCCTGTCAACTTCAAAGTACCGAAAGGGCTTTAATGAAATTCCTCTCGTCCCAAGGTTTTAAACTTTTCTGTCCCAGTGAAGATTGAAACCCCATTCCTAAAGAATATAAAGGATTGATATTTAATTGATTTTTTTTATTATTTCATTGACAGATTTACAGTTAATTGTCATGCGGTTATCGGAATTTTATATATTATTGCAGAAAGTCACCCCTCACAAAATTGAATTTAATTAAGTTTCAAAATTGAGAAAAAACACATGCAAATTATGCCACGTTAGTTTATTTTCTTAATAATCTGTTTTTGAAATTAGGTTTTCTTACATATTGTGAAACATAAAAATTAAATAGAAATATATGTTCAGAGTGAATTGGAAAATCATCTACCTATTCTAAATAGTTAGGGTGTGACGTCAAGTACGAGAAAGAAAATATAATATTTAACATTTGGTCGATAGGTTTATCCTCCTTTAAGCCATTTTAAGATTTTAACCCTTAATTTACCCCCCCCCCCTCATAGTTTTAATTGTACTGATATTTAATAATGTTAATCACACTGTCAAACGCAAACTATATTTTGAATTTGATCAAAATCACTTTAGCACGTATCATTTTACAGTTTTTATGATTTTACATCAGAAGGTTAATTTAAAAATTAAAATCTAACAAAATAAGAAAACCTGAGAAATTTACTTGGACTCTCGTCCTCTCCAGAAACGGCCATCCCATCTAGGAATCATTTATGCTATGCTCCCCCCTCCCCTAACAATGAGGGCCCATTATTATGTAAAATTAGTATAGTGTAGCCTTAAGAAAATTTGTAAAAACCTTAAAATATAAGTCTTTAGTATTAGGTACAAGCCAAATTCCGGTACACTGGCGCAGCTAGCGTACCGCCAAATACGTGAAAAAATAAAAATTATAGGCTACAAAAAAAAAACAAAAAACTTCTTAATGCTCTATTGAGAAAATATTAAATTTCCCTAAAGGACAGTGAATTTACTTACACTAGCCATAGGCCAGTTATGCTATTTTCTCTTTAAAATCCTTTCAGTTTTCAGCACACATGGACATACACGCACGAGCGCTGCCTAGCTACATTTTTGAGAACTACTAATCCATATATAGAGCGCTTTGTTTGTTGACACATTCGGCTTCAGTTGGAGTGATTTCCGAAGGACTATAGCTAATGCGATTGTAATCAAAATATATTTTTTGTAAAAATTTTCAATATTTTCTCCATTCTACTTATTGGACACTTAAAATTTTTTTTTTTTTGTATTTAATACTCACAAACACACACATTACTTATTATTATACACATTACTTAGTATTATTATTACTCTTATATTGTTACATTACTCTTAGATTACATTGTTTTCCGTTTTTCTCAATGTAATTCTGTATTTAGTTTTTAAATAATACACAGAAGTAAAAACGTTATTGAGCATAATCTCACTATGTATTAACAACAATTGGGATTACCTTAAATGTCAAATACTAGTAAAAAAAGGTTGTTTTTTTTTCAATCTCTTGAAAGTAATTTTAAGTTATGAAACTCAACACAGAGTTGCTTATTGATAAAACAAAAATTTACAGAGTGCCTGAAATATAAAGAAACAAGGAAGAAATATAACTTAAATGGGACTCTAGACGAAATTCTATTGGATGACGATAAAGTCATCGACTCTGTAAAGAATTTTCTGAAAGAGGGCTGGCTATTAAATCTTATCTAGATGCATTTTCAGTATTCTTCTTTTCCATTCTCTCTCAATTTTTTTCTTTCTTGTAAATTTCATAGTTTCCTAGCACAAAGAAATTACTATCTACATCCACATAATAACTATTCGCATTAACAATACATTTTACCTCACCATGACCTATTGCTAAGAAATTCTTCTTCTTGAAAATATCTCCCCACTCCTTTAAAACGTCTCCCTGACGTTAATGACCAAAGGTTGACACGCCATTTTAAAAAAAACACAAAAAAAAATTTTAAGAGTTACACTGCAAAATTGTACAATTAGTAGGAGGGGGAGGTTTACCTGTGCATTAATTTTGAATTATACTGGGTATAACCGAAATTAGTTATTTTTTCTTAAAGATTTCTTAATAATTTCTTATTTTTTATAATCTTGACACGTCACTTTTAAATTTAAAAAGATAATATTGTGTTATTAAGCTAAATTAGATGATTCGAAGTGAAGGTATACCTTCAACGTAAATGTAAATGATTTTTAATAAAATATATAATCTATTTAAGCGCAAAAAAGAAGGTAGAGTTNAATATATAATCTATAAATATAATACTAATAGAAAAAATAAGTTTCCGCAGCTCCTGCACAACAGACATTTTATTTTTAAGTGATGAGTATATGATTATTTTATATAAATATTGAGATAATGTTGTTTGTAGAAGAGGATTAAATAATAGTCCGTCTCATGTTTCCTTAAAGATAAATATAAATGAAAATAAATTATGAATATAAATTATGTAGAGAAGCGCTTTTCCATCACTGCAACATTGTAAATTTTTCCGTGAAAATAGAATAAATTATAAATGACAAACGTAAAATTTTATACTTATTATATTATATAAAATTTTTCGTAACTTAAATAACAACCAAGATGTTACGATTATAAATTTTGATCTCCTTCTTAACCTTCCCCCCCCCCCCCCATCACCCTCTCATCCAATATCAACCATTTTGTTTTGAAAATTTTGAGGCCCTCTCGTAACACTCGAAATTGCATTCTAAATTAGCTTTCCTTGTACACGTTTTTAAAACAAATGTTATGTAATATAAACTTTTTGAAATAACATTTTTACACCAATTTTGTTCAACACATTTTTTTCGCAACGCCAATAATAATGCGGATATGACAATTTTAAATTTCGGTCTTCCCCTAATTATTCCTCCCCCATTTTCGAGAGTCGTGTCATAGTATCAACGTAAATAGCTTGATTTCCCAATGGTGAATCTTGTAAATTGTAAACGAGAAGGCGATTACAAGAAAGAAATTCAGAAAAATATTCTTGTATGAAAAAAAAAAAAAAAAAAAAAAGTAACAAGAATTTGTTCCGAAATGCCAATGTTTCGGCAAGCAATATAAGTCATCTTCAGGTGTAGGATACTTCCTTGCTAGGGAGTATCTAGCTGCATATTGTAAGCCGAAATTTTTTTATTAAAGTACAAATTCTTCTTACACCTTCTCATACTTTTTCTAAACCACATTTTGACAGAGGCTCAACCATAGGCTTAGACATAATAAATGTTACTGTCAATTATTTATCACCATATACACCCATGGTTCAAATCCTCCATTCTTGCTAACCGACAACTGATCGACGGGAGAAAGATAATTGACGTGTAATGACTGGAAAAAGTTATCTCTATAAGAAATATTATCCAAGTTTTATAAAATAATTTACTAGAAACTTTACTTCCTATTGGTGAAGAAATTTTCATACTTTGCTCAAACCGGCATTTTTCATAATTACAACTCACAACTAATGGTTGAGTGAAAACTTCTTGCTCTAAGTAGATCTAAGGAATTCATTTACTGACAAATACTTATTTACAACAAAATATGTTGCATTCATCTTGGAAGGTAGGCCATATACACTTAAATAAGTGTGTCAGCCCAATACTTGAAATTTTGTTTTTAATCATTATTTTTAATGTGCGTTTAACTCATAAATATTATATTATTAAATAATAAATAGTTTAATAATAATAAATAAGTAGCAGCATGGTACCGACCGTTATTATTAGCAGTTTTAGCCGGTGTTATCTTGGTAGATTTTACAGAAGAAAGTAATGTCATTCACATTCTTAACAAAAAAAAAAAATAAA
>KZ807534.1:287483-307822 GCA_000696205.2 Oncopeltus fasciatus | reverse complement strand
TATATATATATATAACTTTAAAGGATGTAAATGTTATACTATAAACTTTTAATCATAATCTAATAATAACGATGATATCAATAATTGTTCTCGAAGACTTCCAGAGTCAATATGTACAATTTGTTTGTTTGGGCATTGTCATGGTTACCACTGATGGTTACCAAGGTTTCGCTGATCTTGCTGTGAGCCTCTTCAGCGTTACAATATAAGTCTAAACCAGAAGAATAAATTGTAAATATTAGTAATTTTGCAAATTGCTCATCCAGGCGTCCACAATCTACAGTAATATTCATTCGTTCTTTTTTAATAGTTTTAAAATTTAAAACTATTTGCCTATACTTCAATATAGTTATAATTAACGAAATTAATAGGATTTTAAATTTTAAATTGTGAATATCCATTCCTCTTTGACACACTTTAGCTATTATCAATCTCGTCCAAAGGTTTATGTAAAGAGATAAAAATAGCTAATTTGGTTCCATTATTTAAATGATTTTGGACTACATAATATTAAGATGATCTGGAAGGAGTCTTGGAGATTTAATGTGTCTTTGGTTGACTGTCAGTCATGTTTCAGAGTTTTCTGTCTACTCTAATTCCTAATCCTACTTTATTGTCTATTTCTCACCAAATAGTCGAGTTATCAAGTGGAGATTGTAGCAGCACGGAAGGTTATACTCCGCCAACCATCGTTCTTCCCCTTTCATACTAATTATAATGTACGTTAATATACACATAAAAATCGGAAATAAGGAAGAATTTCACATTATATATATACTATATATTGAGAAATAATTATCTCATTTAAATATATTAAAAATGTCTTATAGTGAGTTACTTCTGTTGAAACTAATATTTATGGAACAGAATTCATCCTTTTTTTTTTTTTTTTTTTTTTTTTTGCTAGTTACTCTGAGATCTGTTCCAGCCAGTTGAGGAGATAGGCTTAACAGTTTCCTGTCAGAAACCCTACATAAATTAGTGGTAATCCATGCAAAGCAGCAGAGATTAAGGAGCATTTATGACTATCTGTCACTTACTCAAAAGTAACTGTGACAAGCCATCCCTTATCCATGCTCTGGAAGTTACTTACTTTGAAAGGCTGCGCCTAAAAGCCCTGCAGAAAATGTGGACCAATCCTTGTATTAGGAGAGACTGAAGAGTTCCCTTGACCTGATCCAATCCATATCTTATCCAAGCTGTAGAAGATACTCGAAGATCACCATTTGAAAAGTTTCCCCCCGAAAGCTCTGCAGAAACTGTGGACCGATCCTTGTGAAGAATAGACTGCTGAAGAGATCCTCTGACCTTTAGTTACTTTGGCAAAAGGAGCTTTGATCCAATCCATATCTTATCCAAGCTCTGGAAGGGACTTGAAGAGGACAATTTAAAAGGTTTCCCCCCGAAAGCTCTGTAGAAACTGTGGACCGATCCTTGTGAAGAATAGACTACTGAAGAGATCCTCTGACCTTTAGTTACTTTGGCAAAAGGAGCTTTGATCCAATCCATATCTTATCCAAGCTGTAGAAGATACTCGAAGATCACCATTTGAAAAGTTTCCCCCCTAAAGCTCTGCAGAAACTGTGAACCGATCCTTGTGAAGAATAGACTACTGAAGAGATCCTCTGACCTTTAGTTACTTTAGCAAAGATTTGATCCAATCCACACCTTCCTCCACTCCAGGTCGAGGGCTTAGACAGTACAGCTAACTGCCAGAAATAAGTGGACGCGGACCTCGTAAATTCCCAGCTAATTCGCAGCCACGTCCTTGGCATTTCCTTGCTACTGAGCTCACACCCGGCTCCTGGGAACACAATCTCCCGCCTTCTGTAGTCAGCTCACGTCTTAAGAGATTTGTTTTTACATAAGCATTCTTATGATTAATGTTTAATTATTTTCACCCATGTCACATTCCAGCCTCACTTGGGGTATCATATGCCCAATAATTTAATCATAAAGTTAGAATAAAAAGTTCTTATTTTACAATATAAATTAATCTTAGATCATATATCGTTGCCATATACAATTATGTCATTCAATATTCAATGTACAATCATGCAATTATGTGACAAGGATTTTTTGCATTAGCTGTTGTCAAAGCTGTACATATAAACTATTCTACAAACATGTATCAGCTCTCTAAAGAAAGGCATAAATTAAGTGTTTGATCTCTTAATTTGATCAATGATTTTAATGTTTGATGTTTCGATCAATACTAATATGATCTTTTAAGTGATCTCTCAATTGTTTTAGTCCCAATGAGATCCCTGATGAGTCCCAAGTAAGATAGCTGAACCCTCTTTGTTTATATTTGTAATTCATTCCTGAAAAGTTTTGTTATTTTCAGCTATTAAGTTGTCAATTTAATGGGGTGTGCCAAGAAGCTCGAAAAATGAATTAGGCCACTCTACATAGTTTTTTTTTTTTTTTTAAATTTCAATAGTGGTTTATTTGAGCTTCCTTAGTTTCACTATATATAGGTAGAAAACGTTATAGGTTACTGTGTATGTTATCCTATGTTTTGTGCTATATTCAGACATTTAAGAATACATCCAACAATTATGAATGTTTATCGAATGTATTTATTTTAAAAATTTCAGGTGCTACAATATAAATAAAGACACACATTTTAAAGAAAATGGTTGTTTAAATTAATTAAATATAAATTAAAGGTAGTGGATCAGGGATTTGTAAAAAAATAAAAATGTAAAATGGTTTTTACATTGGGAGGGAGAAACAATGTTTTCAATGTGAATGAAATTATAGTTATTAAATAGTTTCTATATACATTATGATTTTGAATTCGTGAATGTTATTTGTTTATTAATAATGATTGACAGTTTCTTTTCGAAAGGAATTACTATATTTAAATATATGATTGCTCTGCTATTTATAGCATTAACTGCATAACATAATGTATCTTAATGCATATTTTTGTTGTAATAGTATCTTAACATATTATACGTTGAGTATTTATATATTATGTAATTTTATGGAAATTTATAGTATATTTTCAAGGATTGTCTACAATCTAGTAAGTATACTTGAAAATATATATATATAATTACTTTTGCTAGTTCTCATTTTATCTCTTAAATTTGTAAGTTTTTTGATAGTATCTGTATAGACAGCTAGTTAACTGGAGAATAATCTGTTAAAATTCAAGAAGTATGGAGAAAAAAAGAAGTATATTCGCTTAGTTTTCCATGAAAGGCAAAATCAAAATTAAAACGAAATTCATTTTATTTATTTTCTTTTTTTTAATAATTTTGGGGACTTATGATACTTTCTGGCAGTGTATTTATGGTATTTCCTCGGCAGGAGTTGCGGGGTGGCTGACCCTAGTGGACACAAGTGGGCTGGGCCATGTAGGGGGATGTGGGCCACTGGGCTAGCGAGTCACTGCCTCGCTTTCCCACTTCTACCTCTATGGACCTTACAACCTCTCAAATCGATTTAGGATAATATATCGATCTGTAGCAGTCCTGCCACCTTCTTCCACTGAGGTTATAGAGGATTCGGCCAGGAAACCTTCATTTAATGGACATATGATTGATTCCTTCTTCAATTCTTCAAATCGGGCTATTTATCGGGACTGAATTTTCTGGCCATGTTTCATTAAAGATTACATAGATAAGTGCAAATGAATAATAATTGAGAGTGAGATATAGAGAGAGAGAGAGATTTAATTAAAATAAATAGTCAATTTATTCTAAATTAAAAATATTTTGACAATAATTTATAATTCCATTAGGTGAAAAGTGGTTTCTCTACGTTTTCTAGGAAATTTTTTACCACAAACGAATATCAAAACAGATATTTAAGAATGTAAATAGGAATGCTGGTCGTCAATCTCACTCCTTCCCACCCGGAGCCTTTATTCTTTCGTCCTTATCACTCTTAAACCCTCATTGACCTTTCTAGCTTAATAATTCATTTAATAAATTTTAAAATTTAATAAGTCATTTACCCATACTTACTCTTGACTAAACGTTGGAATTGTACTATTTTCGTGGTGCTCCTTCTATTCTACACTCTTGTTCACGCATCCTGGAGTTCTTGAATTCCCAGACTTCGCGGGCCACACTGAAGACGTGTGACCTTTCAGAGCGGGCGCCTAATCACCTCCCCTGGCAATGCGCGGTCTCCCAGGACGTCTGGCTCTCTCTGCAGACGTCCTGACCACATTGATTACTCTTGACGGAGAGGAGCATGCAGTATCTTATCTCCTGGATATCTCCTCTCCAGGACACTTCTCGTGTGCTCCGATGCCTGGAATGTGATACAATCTACACTGATACCCTCACTCATCTTATCTAATATAACCTTGGAAATATAACCTCACTGTAAACTCAGCTTCTCCTACGGTGGAATGAAACCGATTCTTGAAACTCTCCCCTATAGTTACATCACTTGAAAGAAAATAAATACAGGAGTTATATAAATAAAATAATTTAGTTTAAAGTGAAAACCCTTCAGAATTCCGCCATTATTCTATTTTATAAGGATAGAAATCAAAACACTTTTTTTCTTATTTTTCAGAAAAAACTAATTAAATATGGCACACTTATGTGTCATCCAATTTTTATTTTATCTAGTATGTCCTCAAAATCATGTCCTATTCCTTTTACACCGTTGACATTTTATTTACACTCACAAACACCCACGCAAAAAAATTTTATCATATGTAAGAGACTTTATTAGTTTATAATATCTGGATTACATTACTATTCTATATGATGTATTGTTTTTCAACATTTATGTGTCACTGGTGAGGTGTCCTCCTGGAGAGGTTTAAAGAAAGTGTATTTTCTTAAAAGATTATCTGCCAACGTTTCAGCTTACATTGTAAGCCATCTTCAGGGCTGTAGAAATACAATGTCATGAGAATACAATAATATAATATAGAAATACCATAATGTAATGTGATATCAAAAGTATGAAAGTTGAAAGCTATGTAAGAGAATTTAAAAACATGCAGACACCAACCTATTAAAAAANTGGTAATTTTTTTTTTGTGATCTTCTCCCTCGAATGTTTTTATAAAAACAATTAATTCTTAATGTTGTTCATTCTAAATTAATTATTTGTCTGATAATCTCCATACCAGATCTCTTTAATATCCATCAATAAATCTGAAGTAATTTTTAAGAAGAAATATTTTACTTTGCCGGCAAATAGTAAGCGATTAGGAGTATTTTACACCGGTGATATCCCTCAGCGACAAGATGAACTTTTGAGGTCCAGCCAAACGTCACGACCACATCCGGGGTGAGGTCCTTATCGCCCTGCATCTGCGATCGGAAGTTCACAGTATCTATCCATCTTGAATCAGTATGCGTCAGTAGATTACGTCAAGAAAGACTTCTTGTGGAGTCCCATTGAAGGACCATAGCGGCGGTCGGTCAGTGAGACCGGCCATTACTGTGTTACCGTTTTGGGAGGGGGGAGGGCGGTCTGGTAACCTGTTCCCCACTCGCCGTAACTGTTCCTTCTGCATGTTCCTTTCGCTTTAAAAAGGAACAACAAAGAACTATTAAACAATTAATGCGAGGGAATATAATGAAAAATCTATCTGTCCCAGCCAGGTCTCGAACCTGGATCTCCTGCTTTCCGGGCCGGTATGATATCCATTGCATCACTGGGACGAGCTAGATAACTTATTAAATTCCCACCTCACTAGCGAGAGCCTAACCCACGAGAAAAACGAATACATCGTCTTATGCTCGAAGGAGCTGACATTGTCTAGCTATTTATCGACACTCGTTATTTTTATTTTCATTTATAAATACTAATTTAGTTTTGGTGTATTATCCCACGTAAATTTTAAACAATTAATGCAAGGGAATAGAATAAAAAATCTATCTGTCCCAGCCAGGACTCGAACCTGGATCTCCTGCTTTCCGGGCCGGTATGCTAACCATTGCACCACCGGGAGAGCTAGATAATTATCTAATAATAATAATTTTATTTATTATAATAAATTATAATTTATCAAATTCCCAACACACTGGCGCAAAAGACAAATACATCGTATTATACTCGAAGTTTGTAATGCTTAACATTCGTGCCCGGAAAGCAGGAGATCCAGGTTCGAGCCCTGGTTGGGACAGATAGATTTTTTATTCTATTCCCTTGCATTAATTGATATAAATTTACGTGGGATAATATACCACCACTAAATTAAAATTTATAAAAAAAAAACTATCATTTTTTTTTCAATACCATTTTATTTATTTTTTACTATTCGTTATACTGAATTTCCATAGGGAGTGAAAAAAGCTAAAAAAAATAAAAATAGTAAAAAAATGACATCAAGCTCTTGACCAAACTCCAACAAATAATCTCCGCGGTCAAAAACTCTCCATTTGTTACCTTTAGTTCTTCGAGGGAAAGTTCAAACACATCCGCTAGTGGGCAAATTTGTTGGTTATGGATTGCTCGTGAAGAAGATGGTGTCAGAGACGGGAATCGCATTTCTTGAGAAGGTATTTACGGCTTTGTGCACACTGCCTTCCTCGCGATTTGGGCGGAACTGTAGCGTACGACGGCTCGTGCCTGGGGGCAGATCTCGCTCCAGCTGATGGCGTAAGATAATGTGACAACTGGTTGCTTCTTCTTGCCCCCCCCCCCCCTCCAGGTGTTGTATCGCTGCCTGTAGGCGTCCATAGGGATTGTAGATCGATCTATGGGACTCACTTTCTTAGGACAGCTGATGGCTACGGACGTATGTAGAGTGCCATTGACAGCTGGAGGTTTAGTCGAAAAAAACGTGAGTAACTTCGAAAAGAAAACTTGGAATGCCTTACTGGAATGGGTATCTAGTCCAGCAGGATATTCCTGGACTCATACTCTTTCTCCAGGACATGAAAAAATGTTGTTGACCGTGGGCATAAATGATTGAAGAGGGAGTTGGAGTTCAGACAAAATGTTTATGAAAGTAAAAAAAAAACACACAATGTCAGTCATCTTCAGGGCTCAAATAAAATTAAAATTACGTGAAAAGAGATAAGAAATAGAAACGTCAGTAATTAAAAGAGGTAAGAATAGACTGGAAAGTACATAAATGATTAAGTGGAACTGTACCTGAATATGAAGATGTATTTGGAGACTGTTATACAGAATTTATTGGTTGTATTGGATTAATGAAGAGGGTGAATTTTACATGGAGACCTAATTACATTATCGCTATTATTTATTTTTTGAAAAATAATATTAACTCTAATATTCCATCATCCATTTTCTGCAAAAATTTACAAATGTTGTTTGAGTACCTCCCCTCACATTTCACCACTAGTTTGGTCGAATACCACTCTTAAGGACATTAGCATTCATTTTTAACCCTTTTAATTTTTGGCTGAATGAAGTCTGGACATTTTTCTTAGATTACGCAATTCCTTCTCAATGAACTTTTGTTACTTCGTCGTTATTAGGAAAACGTATACATTACATGATATGGAAAGTTTAAATAAAAATATTCATCAACTTTTATACTGGGGAATTCTCTTAGTTTAGTACTCCTGCTTGACAGATTTTTGTTTTNTTTTTTTTTTTTGTTAAGTAGGGATTTACGTGAGATGGAAAGGTGATTTGAGGCCTTTATTGGTAGATACGCAAATGATAATTGTAACTAGCCAATCAATGTACAATTCTGCAAAGTTTTTATTTTTCAATAACTTTGGACTTAACAGAAACACCATGTGAAAATGGGGTATGTTTATTCATGAATTAATTAGGCGCTTTATTGGAAGAAACATTCTTGAAAAAAAAAAGTCATATTAACCAGCGTAATTGCATTCAACTGTTCTATCCGAATTGGGATACGATGAGGGGAAACAGGGCACAGATATAGATCTCTGAGGTCTGGCCAAACTCACAAGTGAGGTGGATATGGTACCACAGTTCTATAAAGCCAAAATAAAAAAATAAAAAATAACCTACAAATAAATATCAAAGCTGAAAATTTGGCCGTGCCTTAAGAATGTATAATATTTTTCTTCTCTCCTTTTTTAGCATTTATGATCGCGAAGGTCAATACAAAATAACAGAACGCCCACTTCCTCTCCGTTACTTATGATACCTTCATTTGTCAAGTTCTTCACAGAATTTATAATTGAATCATCAATATCAGTGCTGAACTGTCTATTATTTTTTTTAGCACATTTTCCGAATGGAAAGCAAGCTATTTACATGAAGTGACTTTTCAAATATATCAGATTATCTCCCACCAGCCTATTTTGGAAAAGCTGAAAATATGGTTTGTCGAATAAAAAAGAAAAAAAAACTTACTGGTCGCACTTTTAACGCTTATTGCTCTCTCAGACCTGTAAGATAAAAGTCATCTACTCTTATTTATGTCTCTATGTTTCATGAAACATGGGGAATCGGCTTAGATCACGCGACTCCTGTGCGACAGACATTTTACCTACAGAATTTGATTGTATTTCGCCAGAAATTGGTACCTCCGGAGAATTTGCACAAAAATTGGTGTACTACCGCTCAGCTCTCCCCACCACATATTGTCGAAAATTCCCTGAGCACGGCCTGTGTAAAAAATGTAAGCCATTCTTTGAAAAACTGACTTCGAACAACGGAAAAAACGATTCTGACAGACAATATTTTTCTTCAAAAGCTGTGCGTATTCAGGTAAAATTACCTACCGTTATTAAAGCCTACAGCAAAAATCATAGGTCGCAACAACTCAGAAATTCTCTCAACAAGACATATTTAGTTCTTGAATTCGATTTTTCTTTTTCATAAATGCTATTCTTTTTTTAAATGGAAAAATTAAATTTTAAATTTTGGTTGGTTGACTATAGGTAGGTCGGCGATTCAGTGTTGAAATTTGAATAAATAAAAACCAAATTTGTAAACCAAAATATTTTCTGTTTTTGCCAACGTTTCCCCTAAATTTCTGGTCTTCTTCATAACTGAGTAACAAAATAAATATACAAACATAAAATAAAAAATAATATATAAATATATAGTAAAAAAGTAAAAAATAATCAAAGTATGTCCATAATTTTTCACAAAATACTTCTCATTCATGATTTAATTATCTCAGGGCAGAAGACTCTCTCCCTCTATCACCCCATTGATATTTTTACTTTCAAATTGTTATACAGCGCATATGTTTATTTTTCTAATATATGCCCAGTATGTTGCTTAATTATTAATTTATGTATATTGTTGTTTAAACACACACTTTTATTAATTTCCTTTTCTTTTCTTTTTTGTAATAATAGTGTAACATACAGACTAGTTTTTATCTTTTGTCTGTATGTTATTTTGTTACTTAGTTCTAATGAAGACCAGAAATTTCTTCAAATTTCAAGACCGAATACCCGACCTATTTTTCTCGTCATAAAGATTTATACCGGGATGAGGATAAAGCCCTTTTTCTTTTCAAATCGCAGAGATATAACAAAATAAATCTAAAATAATTTATCACCTAACCTTAATTTTAATTTAAAATTTGAAGGGAATAGTTTTCGTCGTGATAGAGCTATATTACTGAAAGTACAGGCAGACGACAAGCAAAACTGCTGTGTTATCACTATGTGGCAGCTCCCAGGAGTGATAAGAAACGTCAATATTATGGGGGATCGGTGGACGTTATCACCTGCAAAGTGCATTTAACTTAAAAATGCAGAGCCTCTAGGTATCTGAAGATGTGCACTTAGGATCCTAAATCTATAAAACTTTTACAAAAAATGGTGTTCTGAGTTGTTTTACTAATTGTAATGGTTTTTTAAGACGAGATTTTCGAAAAAATTGTAAAGCATCATCAGCGACCCTACATTGGAGTAGCTAAAACTATGGTCCGTTAATAATTATATTTTATATATACTCTCTCATTCTCTCTTCACTACTCACTGGCGAAGTGCGGGAAGTCTCCACAAAAATTTTACTCATTGTAATTTTTTATTTTTGTGTATGTTGACTACACTTTTCCTCCCATCTGTTCTTGTTTATTATATATACACAAAAATTTAAATACTTAATATATTTTTTATTTTTAGCTTTGTGAAAAAATACATAGAACGAAAATAGCGTAGAATTGAATTTAAGAACATTTTTATTGAATACATTTTTTTTTCAAACACAATTTAAGAAATATATTTTTGAATTTAATATCGAATGTTGGGCAGGGTATCTAATTTTTTTTAGAAACTCAGTATTAAGCTTTTCATTGCATTTCCTTGAAACTTTTCATTTTTAATTAATGGCGGGAAGGGGGGTTTAAAGAAGGAACAAAATTTAAAATATTTTCAATTTCATATAATCTTTTTTTTTTTTTTTAAACCTATATTTAGAAACTTATTTTATGATATAAATTGTTAATATATTCTTCATCACTGCTTAATTTCTGCTGTTAACGAAATGTAAAAAGGGTTTGTACAAAGAAGCTGAAGAGGAGGAGAGCCCACATAACCATGCAGTTACATTCTTAAATATCTTAACATTTTCTTTTATTTTTTTAGAAATGTCATTCAACATAAATATGAGAAAATTACATTTCACACCCATTTTGTTGTATAAGATTTTCCTAAACACTTTTAGTTACGACCATTTATGATCTGATACATGGTATATCTGTATAAATACAGTTTCCATTTTTTTTAAAATTCAATAATTTTAGTCCTTAGTCCAAGCCTTTAATTAATATTTGATGATTCACATTTCTGAAGGTGCCGATTTAACATTTGCGAAGCAACGGCGAAATTAAAACAAAAAGTTTCTTGAAATTGGGACATAAATGACAACGGAAAACATGGTAGCTTGTCAATCAAAAGGTTTATTAATTATATAATTTTCTTTATTCTATAGGTTACAGGAATATTGTTCAGTAATGAATATAGTCTTTCCTGTTATAATTAATTTTACCCCTTCTCGTTGGGGTACTGAAGGGAGAACCGGATTTTGCGACACTTTGTAGTGCCTGAAGATGGTGTATTGGCACCGAAACCGGTCGCAAATAAAATTATTTGAATGGAATATATCTCTTTTATCTTTAAAAATTATAAATGATTTCTAGTAGGCCATATTTTTTGATTCTCTTAACTAGAATCGATAAAGACCTGAAGACACTTTCAAAAGTCTCGCTATTGTACTGACGAGAACATTTGCGAGTCTTCCGTTGGCATGTTGTAAAGTCCAGTGGGAATAGTCCACATATTTGTCTTGGGTGAGCTATTCGTTTCCAGTAACTCACATTTGGTATGTAACCCATTGGTACACTTTCGAGTCATCCAGCAAATGCGGTTCCCCCACCATTCCGAGCGGTTCTCAGGGCAGGCCTTTTGTGGTTTCGCAAGATCATCGAGGCAGTAGCTCTCCAGTAACCCTTCTCCAGGAATGCTCTTCTTCCTGTAGAAAGTACCTGCTCCAGGTGACCGTACACATGGAATATTCCTTGTAATGTCTTCAAATTGGCAAATGGCTGGCAAAGGTTCGTTTTCCACCGCTTTTATACCCCTCCGATGACTGGTGAACTTTCTTCCATCTTGAATTTTACTTAGATAACTTTCACACGACAGGCCTCCACACGCGAAGCCAGGATATGCAGTCAATCATAAGCGCTTTACCTCGAGTAATTGTGAAACGAATCATCTTGACAAAGCAGCCTTCATAACCAAGCTCCACTGTGATTGGCTGATGTGTGAATAAGACCTGTCATCGAATCTGTCACGAAATCAACTCAATTGGCACAGGCATTGTAGCAGTAATTTGGTCTTTTGGTATAATTTAAAGCGAATGAACTAAAATAATACCATTTTTGCAAAAGAAATAACAGTAAAAAACAAAACAAAAAAAAATGACTGCAATATCACAATAACATAATATTATTTATTATTCTCAAATATAAACATAATAATTTTATTCAAAAACAATATATTTACTCAAAGTTAATTTCCGGGGCGCTCGGGTAGCTCATGGAATACGATCGAGTCTCGCACCTGGCGCTGTGGGTTCAAATCCCACCCAGGGCAGGCTTTTGTCTCAAGCCATGGGTGTTTAGAATGGGGTGGTAAAGGGAAGCTCTCACTGTAACTAACGATGATCCCTATTCTAACCAGTGAGAAATGTCACTATCCCATGTCACTATAGATGTTCCAGGAATGATAAAATGGATGTTTAGAATAGAATAACAACCTTTAGATATAACCTCCCTCGAAGATCTTAGGTATTTAAAAGGGATTTTAAGATTGAGATAAACATATATTTTTAAGTTTCATTAAGATAGACATTTAATAAGAGTATATCTAAAAATGTTATTTAACATAAATTTTATTAAAATTAGTCTTTGCACGTATTAAGTTCTAATAACTTTTTCCTTACTCTGCAAAAACCAAGTCATCAATATTAGAATTCTGATCTTCCTCTAAAATATCCCCCCCCCATACTGTGGAGAGAGGTTGTTTTAGATAAGAACTACATTGTCTGAAACACCTTATTTCAAATACATTTTGAATTCATTTAACATTTTGCAATAAAAAATCTTTTTAAAAATTTGGTTTCTGTATTTTAAAATAGAAGGTCCGCCTAACACTCGGTGTTAATTCTTAAATTCTTCCTTAATGTGCGTAATTTAATTGAAAAATATTTATATACAATATATTCTAGNTATATATATATAGGCAAAAGTATACTTGTAACATATCTAAAGAAAATTTGGTTTAAAATTCGGCTTTGGCTAGATTAAACAGCAGAATATCCAAGCAGAACCGTCAGTGTATATACATTTTGAAACTAATTTTCCATGTGTATTTCATAAAAATGTTATAGAGCGTAAATTAAGATTTTTTTCTTTCTAATTTCAGTTAAAAATTGATAATAGCACAAGTATTTGCTTAGTAATTTCTACTCCACAAATAAATTTCAAAAAGAATTTCTCCTTCACTTTCCAATCCCCTCCAACTCCTACCCAGAGCAAAAATAATCCTATAAACCATCACTTTTAGTTGTTTTTCCCAAACAAAGGGTACACTGGATTGCGAATGGAGAATAACATTAATTAAATATTTAACATTCGTGGATTTTCTAAAACTGTGTATTTTGAATGAATATTTCATTTATCAAGTTATTATGATGACCTTTGGGAGGGGGGGTAAATTGCTATCCTGAAAGGAAGCTATTTAACGTCGTTTAGAACAAAATATTGAATAAATTGTTTCGAATATAAATACAAATATTTTCAAATACATTGTTTCTATTGTAGAATTTTTAGATATTTAATGAATTTTTATTTATAATTTAACATAACACAATTTAAATTTGTTTATTCCTCAAGACATTAGATGTAATAATTACTTTTTACTAAGAGGAATGAACTTAGAAAAATAGATTCCGCCCATTTGAAACTAAACATTTATTAAATAAATTGGATATTAGTAATAAAAGTTTACATTTGTAAGTATAAATAAATTTCCGAATAAAAAAACAGATTTATTTGAAGTTTTAATGGCTACCTGTAGGATTCATCACCTGTCTGTCTTTATAACCTCTTTTTATGTCCTTGTTCTTCCAATCGTAACCTTTCACAAACATAACAACAACAAAAAACCGTTTTAATTTCAACGGTATTTTTATTAATATTTTGATAGTCTTCATGAGAAATTTTTATAGAATTTCTATAAATCTTGATATGAGTTACTAAATTATTAACCCTAGAGAAGGGATTGGGTTTAGGGCGACCGATCTCAATGGAAATAGCAGAAAAGATAAAATTCGGCATTTGTTAAATATAAACTAAATCCTTCAACATTCATTTGGATGAAAGTGAATTTCTTGACCTCAATGTAAATTTGGTAAATTTCTGAGGACTATTTAGTTTTCCCATCTAGTCACAATATTTATATTATTCAAGTTATGATAGAATCTACTTACGCTATATATATATATATTTATATATTTTAAATCACCACACTCTTTATACTATATTTCCTTATTTACTATATAAATATAAATGTGTGGAACTTGAATTATTTATGCCGGTGGGAGTAAATTAAAAGGAATATTTTCCATATTGTACCCCCATTCACAGAAAGGGAAAAGGGGATACTCCAAGTTGGTGTCCTCCTCCTTGTCTATCCTATCCTCCTCTATTTTCACTGCAAAGAGGGTAGTGGGGGATGAAAGCGATTGAGGTTATGTAGAAAGTTATAAATACATGATATTTGGTTCTGTAAATACAGTATGAATGTGGTTCTGAGAAGAGAGGAAGGGTTTTTGGAAATTTCGGATGGGAGAGGTGGGGAAGGGAGAACATGGATGTAAGAGAATTAGAGGAGGGGGGGGGATACGGGCAGATGGTTAAATGTCATCTATACACAACTAGAACTTTTATTTGTTTAGACATTAGGTGACCCTCTAAAAAGGTGAGCTCTACTGATTTTCTGACAATTGAAATTTTAAAAAAGAGAAGAAATTTTAAGTTTTTAATTCTTTGGATTTGACTCTTTCCCCTAGAAAAAACGAAAACAAATTTCCCCACATCTGTGGAGTAGCGAACCCCCCTCCCTCACCGGAGGCTTTTCACGTCCGTTAGTGAGGAAGTGTACAGTTAGCGCAGAAGAAGTGCAACTGACATCTGAGCTCACTAGATCGTTCGTACGGAGGAATGCCGGCTGGCTTTTGCTTCACGAACGAAGAGATGGGCAGTCCAAAGAAAGCCATTGAATGTTAAACATCCATGGCATCAGGAAGTCTACTCTCGCTTAAAGACAACACGGGACCTGATCCAACAGCTCCAGTAAGAACATCCCTCAAGGAATTCCTGTCCTACTCCATCGCCTCGTTCTAAATTTAATTTATCTTTTATACCTGGAGCAATTTTAAATAAAATATATGATAGAAAATATAATTTATGTATTTTACTAACGTTAAAAATATTATCTCAGTAAATTAAGAGAAATTAACGTTGATGCCGTGACACGGTTTTTGAAATATTTCTTCACGATCCTGCAGGGGAGGAGTTTATATATACTGTTTTGGGCTATGAGTCAATCATCATTTAAGAAACAAAAAAAAAATTGATATTAATATATTATAAAAAATAAGTAAGTATATTTAATAATTACAGCAGCTAACAATCGAAACTACTGCCCGTACCAACTAATACAAAAAAATAATAGAAAAGAAAAATTACTTTCTAATAATTAATAGTTATTTACTAATAAATTACGTACTTCTAAAATAAGGAAGCAGGTGGGCCCCCTTCAATTGGTCCCTACTCTTACAGGTCTGGTTCTCTCGTTACAAGTCTACCCAGTCTTTAACATTATATATACAAGGGCTTATCTGTAATGGTTTGTATTCCGGCCGAAGTTTATCGTTCTTATCCCTCCATTAAGTTACTATCCTGAATAAATTTCAACCTGTGAAAAACGAATTAAAATACACATGTGCACTCCACAATCAAGCCTTCCTCCGAGAGCATGCACAAAAGCCTGCAATAATGACCACGGGAGAGATATCAGAGTGGTGCCGCTGCCGGTGCCGGTGCTCTTGGGGTTGCCCCTCTTTGGGTTCTCCTTCTGCTCTTCTGCCGTCCCCTTCCCTCCATTACGGTGTAGGAATAGCCATTTCTCACCGGCATTAAGGCAATAATGATCCTAGTGGTTGATTTGCCAAAAATATAAATAAATAATAAATTTATTACAACTCGATTATAGATCGATATTATTCAGAGTTCCTACTTGAATGCACTGCCTTCTTGAGCGCTTCCGTAAAAAATGAAATAAAACAAAAATTCGTCAAGTCCACTAACGCTAGGAACCATCCAGCCGTGGTCGGGTTAGCCACGGTCGGCGGCAGTTGAAAGGGTGTCTGTCGCCTTTGTCAGCCATTTCTTTGCGTTATAACGCCATTTCTCTCGGATTCCTTTGCAGTCCCTATTTTAAGGGGGACTGCTACGTCACAAAAAGTGGGTCTATTGATTTAGAAATATCCTTGGGACAGGAATCAGTTCTAACCTCTTTGTCTTAACTTTGAATATTAAAGAATAACAGTTAATTTGAGCTGTGAGAACTTTCGCCACGAATAATGAAGTCTACATACATAAAACTTAACAACAATAACTGATAAAACAAAATATAACTAATAGATAATAATAAAAATAAATAACAAGCTGTGTATATATATACACATATATATGTGTATGTGGAGCAGAACCGATCATACATATATAATATATGCAATTATTTTTGGCGTGGGCTAATTTATTGTATCATATTATAAGAATTAAATAAGTATAGGTTTAAGTAAATATGCAATTACTATTAAAGTAGTCCTTGACGTCAGAGAACACCGAACTAGATCGTTTTTACCGATCGATTTCGTATAATCGATCTAGTCGAAATTACATGAAAGTTATCAGCTGTCTAAAGATAATTGCTTTAACTAGTCATGTTGTATTCTGGCTGTTTGAGAGCTTGTGGAAATCGTGGACCACTGGTGCGAGGAACTGGTGATTTTACACCGGCGAAAGGTCGCAGCTCAAGTAGCAGTTAGATCACAGAAAACTGTGCCTATATCACTTTTTCCAAGGATGTCTTCATAGTTCTCTCTCTAACACAGTTTAGCAAATTTCAATTAAAGCTTCACTCTGTGACTGTTATCTTTCTTCTCATTCTAGAAAAGAAAATTAAGAATTTTTACTTAGAGTTGTGAAAAAGAACCCGCTAATTTCACAGTGTTTTCGACAAAAAATGTATTAAAAAAAAGTCAATATTATTCTATACTATTATTAATTTTATATATTTATATAAAAGTCCTCAAACAACATAGGCTGAGAAACTTGGTCATTAAGAGCCGAATCCGAATCTCCAACACTTATCCTGTTAAAAGATTTTTTCTTTTTCATGTTTCTTCTTGGAGGAAGTGGGAGTCTGAAAAAATATAATTCTCAGGCTTTTTTTAAATTTATTAGTTCATAAATAACCTTAATTTATGAATTTTTTATATTTATGAATCATTTCAATACATTTCAAAACTAACCTACTTTTGTAAAATTTAAAAAATTGTAAGCAGAAGAGTATCAAGCTGATTTTCATGAAATTTGAAATAAAATTGTGCTGGCCCTTTAATTTACCTAACTAAATATTAATATGCACTGACGACGCTGAAAGGGTAAAAAAAAAAAGGGTGAAATAACTAAGACTTCAAGATAAAAGCAACTATTTTCGACGGGCTTCTTTCATCAAAATAAATGTGTAAAAATTTTCATTTTTCATTCTCATTGATCTTACCGTAAATCCGTAATTTTTTTTTTCCTCCAAGAAATGTTTTTCAAATTTCATAGGTCAAATTGTTTATTTTATTGTCTGAAACTATTATTCACAATAATAACAAATAATACATAAATATAGATTCTGTATTATTTTATTAAATATTAATGTGGCATAATTTGATAAACTAATGTGGCATAATTTGATTTTCTACATATTTTTGAAATAATTTTCAATTTTCTTTGTTTTAGGTAAGAATACATAAATACATCAATTAAAGTTCAAAGCACCTGTTGGAAGTGGACCAGTCGCCATTTACATTATACATTTCATAAATGGTAATATTTTAGTAAATTTACCTTTTAGCTGTAAAAATAAATTATTAATTTTTTAATATATTGACCAAAATGCTGCAGAATCAGTATAAAATGCATTTAAAATGAAATAACTTAACTTTAGTTTATTTCCATTATAAATGTATTATTGTAATTACTATAAATTATTATTGTTTTGAAATTATGTATAATTACTTTCTTAAACTTCAAGTGTATAATCAACAATATGTGATGTATATTTAGTTATATACAATTATTAAGTATATACTTTTAAGTTTCAAGTATGTGTTTATGACGTGTTAATTTAATTTAACATGCTTTTGTAATATTTTAAAGTCGAAGTTCTGAATTAATTAACTTATTTTGTAAACACTACTTCTAGTATATAGTAATTATTTTATATTTTAACTATTTAATTTCTTTTTTTTTAAATATGTTATTATAGTGTTATATTATCGACTGAATGACTTCACAATATATGTAAAACAAATTTTTTTCCGCACATCGACTGAATTTATTACGTAATCAACTAGGTAAAAATGATTTAATCCAGTGTATTTTCATTTGTTTAGGGAATTGGTCATAAATATATATTCTATTACTCCAATAGAATATCATTATTCTTAATTATAGAACAAATCCAATTAGTAAATAGTTTTTAAATTTGTTTTAGTTGTAAAGTATTTTCATTAAATTTAATTAGTATCAATTATACAGTATTGATAATGTAATAGTATTTGATTTATATGCAATAATAAAATTCTTACAACACAATTTAAACTCATAAATACGATGTTATTAAGGACGTAATTTGAAAAATTTTATCTTTAGTTTAATCCCCTTTGTGTTGGTGGATCATGCTCATATTAAATTAAGATCATCACCTGTCCAGATAAAACCTAAATTTTGACTTTCATAAAAATTTTAGTAATTGATTCTGCTGTTTTCTGAAAACGTCCGATATTTTTGTATAACATCCACGGCGAAAACACATTTTTGTAATTTTATTTTCCTATTTTTTTTCGATTTTTGGATTCAACTTGTCATGAATTGTAAAACATCAAACTCGGCACCCTGAGGAATATATATTTTTAGTTTTTGATGATTTTAGGTGGGGTTCGTTCAAGGTAGATCCAAAAAAATACAAATTAAAAAAGAAGTGTATTTTTTTAAAAGATTATCTGCCGACGTTTCGGCTTACATTGTAAGCCATCTTCAGGGCTGCCTATCATTAAGAAGAGAGAGTCCCTAAGTTCACATTTCCATGACTGAATTTGTTTTTGTTTTTTTTTGGATCTACCTTGACCGAACCCCAACTAAAATCATCTCATAATAATATCTACGGTAAAAAAACTCTCCATTTGAATATATATTTTTAGGTTTCTCTCCCTTTCCCCTCAAATTTCTGGCGTCAGCTGAATCTACTTTAACTATTGCTGTGATATTTTGAGCATGTTGTGGGAATATTTCCGAAATTCAGAAAAATCATTAAATAAAACTGTTCTCGTCTTACAATTTTATGTAAGTCTTTGATGCAGCGTTTAATTTCTCCGAGCAATATCTTTCCTGTTCCACAGATCTCGGAAACTTGAAGTGACTTCCTCCAGAGAAAGCAAGGAGCCACACATCGTACACACTATCGAGATGGCATGAGGGTGCAAAGTCCTCGAGTGGGCAATTACCTGAGGGTATGGCAATTCATAACTGCTCCCCCACGAGCGCAGGACACGCCTCGAAGATAGGGGTGCAGGACAGAGCGGGGGAAAGTGTTCTCTGCATGAGCGGGGTATCTCGACCATCCGCACGCCTCCTGCAGCCTGGAATAATTGGCGGGAATCCAGGGCCCGCGGTGACATTGAAATTGGAGGGAATACGCCACAGCCTCTAGGAACAGGATCAAGTGTGCATTGGCATTCGGAGGGGTACATTGCTTTGCTTTCCCTTGATAAGCAATGGATTTAAAAGCTTAAGAAAATTCATTGCTTATTATGGCCAATGTAGAAGCTTGAGAAAGGAGCGCCAGAATAGTTCAGGGGATCCGGAAATCCTGACGCTGCGGGTTCAAATCCCGCCCAGGGCACGGAGCGTTTATTATACGCTTAATTTCTGAGCCATGGGTCTTTAGAATAAGATGACAACCTGTAGATAGCCCCACCCTCCATGATCATATGGGGTTGAAAGGAAAGCCTAACACTTTTTTTCTTTTTTTGGCAAGTCTACCTTAGAAAGAAGGCTGGGGTTATAAGGGGGAATAGAAAGTACACATGTTATGCGAAGGTAAACGAGATATATGGCTGTAAAGAAAGTGATGTAGTGCCTTGTATACCTGCAGATAAATGCATATTTTATGTACTTTCTATACCTTCGCACAACTTATGTACCATCTATTTCTGTAATATACTTTCGTAAATATCTCCTATATCTTCGCACACCTTGTATACCATCTATTTCTGTAATATACTTTCTTAAATATCTCCTATACCTTTACACAACTTGTGTACCATTTATTTCTGTAATGTACTTTCTTAAATATCTCCCTTACCTTTACACAACTTGTGTACCATTTATTTCTGTAATGTACTTTCTTAAATATCTTCTATACCTTCGCACACCTTCTGTTATTTCTATTCTTCATTATACCCTTATGCTTTCTAATATACCATTTCATTTTGATTTTGAGAATGGCTAATTTGATTTTACATGTTGGAAGATTAATGAAGGAAATAGTAAAAGTATATATACATATATACTTTTATACCTATATATATATATA
>KZ807534.1:249357-261070 GCA_000696205.2 Oncopeltus fasciatus | reverse complement strand
ATGGCTGCAAAAAAAAAAATGCTAGTTGTGTGATCTCTGTGTTTATGTCAGAGACTAAATTGAACATTTTCTTGGTGTTGTCAGTCTTGTCCATAATAACTGTTGCATTGCCTTTGATGGCTCTGGTTATTATGATATTTTTACTTTGATTTCTCGAACCTTGAACCAACCTTGACCGTACCTCAACAAATTCTCTACTGACTACGAGAATTCTTATTTCGTTTATCCCCTTGCCTATAATAATAGGTGTGTGTATTTTTTCCGTAAAGAGCATCGTAAATGAATCGGTTTTGTATTTAAGTTGGCTGATAAATTCAATTGTATTGTGCTAATGATTTTTTATTATTGAAATACTTTTATTTTAAATCAAGTTAAATTAATGCTCTATGTCGTGTAATCCAAGGGGCTGTGAAAATATAACTAGAGTTGGAAGGTTACAACATCCTTCAGTGGGCTTACAACGTTTAAAGCCGATGGATTACGGTGCGGTGTCAATTGAAGTCCGATTATTTCTGGAACTTTCCCTCACTCGCAGTTTCATGTAGTAGTTAGCTGTACGCAAGCGATCTGTTATCACGCTGTTATCGTGCTGTTACCGGGCGAGGAAAGTGATGGATACAGACCCCTGAAGATGGTACCTGCGCACCACCTTAATGAAAGTAATTGCCGCGTTTCTTTTTATAATTGGCTTTGACGTAAGGGCGTAATTGTCCCTCTTGCCATCCGAGAGTGCATTGGTATGTAGGCGCATGCGCACCGAAAATACAGGAGGACACACATTAGTTTCGGACAGATGGTGGTCTTCAGCTTTGATGGCTGATAACGAACAGCTTTCACTCCTGAATAGAAACATCTGCAGAAGTAATAGACAATCTCATTTTTAGTTGGAGAAATCCTGCGGTAGGCTTTTTACTTACTGTACCGCCAACGTCATAATTGTTTTTTGACAAATTTATTAATGAATACAAATGCTTCCAGTTTAATAACCAACTAATGAATGTTATGTACTTTCTGGTTCAGTACCTTGGTTACCTCACGACTCGACTGGAGTGAACATACAAAACTCAAGCGACAAGAACTCAACAGACACCACGGACTCTTATACAGCCTTATAAATAGGCGCTCACAACTCACATTAGAAAAAGAACTGACAATCTACAAGACGATAATACGACCAATCTGGACCTACGGTGCAGAACTGTGGGGTGCCGCTAAGCCTTCCAATATCCAACGAATACAATCCTTTCAGTCCAAAATTCTCAGAATAATCTAAAAGGTTATTTTCACTACCGATGAATATAGAACTATCATACCTTCTATTATCCGTCTTCATTGGTTTCTGCAAACCATCCTCCGTTGGCGAGCTCTTTCCATCTTCTTTGTCCATCTTCTTGGCCGAATACATGTGGTCACTGTCACTGTCTGTATTCGGCCAAGAAGATGGACAATGTCCGAAAGCGCTCGCCAACGGAGGATAGTTTGCAGAAACCAATGAAGACGGATAATAGAAGGTATGATAGTTCTCAGAATAATTGCTAACGCTCCATATTATGTGTCCAACTCTACCCTTCATCACGACTCTAATATTCCTTTTGTCAAAGACCTTATCTCCACCCGCTTCAAACTCTTCCATAGTAAACTCCAATTTCATCCCAATCTGTACCCCTAATCGCAACCGTGAGTGTTTCATTGTCTACATATACTATATAGNCGGGTTAACCATAGCAAAAAAAAAACAGCATACCAATGGCGCTTTTTGTACGAAAGCACTGTAAAGTACAAGATGTCCGTCCGTGCCTTATGAAATGGCTAACTCTCTGGAAAACTCCTTCTTCCGATAGAACTAAGGGGGTCAGATGAACAGATGGCAGTTCTAATTCCAAACTCATATATATATTGGTGGGTTTTTTTTACAGAATAATACGTACATAAATTATACAAATTATATTTAGATTTATTTAATTACATTTCTTATAAATTTACTTGAACCTGTTGTTCTGTGTTTGTGCTTGGTATTACACGCAATTCTCTGGGGTTACAATAACATAAGAGTAATGTCTGAATAAAATTTATTACACAAAGATAAATCTGTTGGTTCTGTAGCACATGGAGCCTGCACTATACATATTTACACAAGTACACGACTCTCTAGTTGAAGTGGAGGCAGTGGTCTCCCCCTCCCACCCTTTCACAGGGCCTCTTGACCCCGGCGTTCTCGAACGGGGCGTTCGTCCGACCAGCCACTTGCTACCTCCTTGCTTAATGGTCCAGCTGTGATGTACGCCTGCCTCCGCCTTAAATCTACACATGTTTTATGCTCATCAGCTGCTGACTAACACTTACCGTGGTATGTGCTTTTTATTGCTGCATGCGGGCTGGCACATGGCTACCCCCCGAGGCGGTGTACTTACGATGCGAGAAGTGACAGCCATTACGAGCGAGAGACCCTCACCGGAGAACGAATGAGAAATATTAGATTGCGGTATAATCTAACGGAAGAGAAAGTGTTATTTACCGGTAATGGGAGAATTCTACTGATAACGTACCGCCTAAGTACCTTATGGTCAACAAGAAATAAAAGTATGCCAATACGAAAAAATTCCAAAATTGCGTGGTGTGAATAGATTCATTCAATACATAATATATCTCAATTGCAATTTGATTAATGTTTAGTTCGACAAATGGATATACAGTTACTACACTCATCTTCAATGGCTGCATTCCATGATAGCAAGTGATTTCAGAAGGCCATCTTTGGGCCGAACATTCTCGTGAACACAAACGTTTTACGCAATTGGAGGATGTAAAAACATGGACATTTAAATATATCCATATAGAAAATTAATCACTCACGGCTGCGTTATACAAAATACATAAGAACAGATGGGAGAAAGAGTGTAGTGAACACACAAAGAAAAAATTACAATGAGTAAAGGTAGATCCAAAAAAATACAAATTTAAAAGGTGTATTAAAGGTATTAAAAGGTGTTAAGACGTTTCGCTCAACGTTTCTGCTTACATTGTAAGCCATCTTCAGGGCTATCATGAAGGCGAGAGAGGACGTCCTGTCCCTAAGTTCACATTTCCATGACCGAACCCCAACTAAAATCATCTAATAATAATATCTACGGTAAAAAAAACAAAAAAACAAAAAAAAAAAAAAAAAAAACTCTCCTTTTGAATACAATGAGTAAAGTTTTACTTTTGTGTGTTCACTACACTCGTTTTCTTTCTTATTTCTTATATTCCTTCTCGTTCTTGTACATGAATATTATGAAAACTATTATGATTTAAAATTATATATATAATTGAATATAAATATTTGTCTGTACTTGTTCTAGCGCCTTATACTTTTAAGATAATGAAACCAAATTCTTTAGTGGTCGAGAAGCCATTGTTGATTAAGCTCATTAATGGCTGAGTTTGGTTCCGAGTTTAGAAAGGTACTAAAATGTCAATACCTTCCTTATTATTAGCGTTAGGAAAAAAAAATACAGAACAAAATAGATTTAAAATGTAGTTTTGTCACATTCATATTCTTTTGAATTTTTATGAAAAGTGCTTATAAAGGAAGATACTTACTGATATACCTCGGATATCTGTTTACTTCCGTCTAATCCCAATAAAGCAAGAATTAGTGGTCTTATCATGTAGGCTTATTTATTATCCGGTTTCTGAGACAAAATTCGTAATTTACTCTATCTTACATTGATCTTTAATGAAAGATAGTAAATCTGCTTTGTTTACGCAACTCTTGCGTGAGTTACTGAGTTAGCCCTTTGTGTTCATCAAGCAGTCTTCCTCGTCCATTGTGCCTTAGTCTGTTAGGAATTACTAGTTTACTGTATTTAAGTCTTTACGTATCAATTTATAAATAACCAATGACCTTAATGGGCTATCCGTTCTCCCTCCCAGTGGCTACCCAGCCTTAGTTGACCATTAGGTAATGAGGAACTGTACATCATCAGATCTATTAAAACTCACATTGCAAAATTAAATACAATAATCCATCTATATTTACTGCCTTAAGTATTACTTAATTAATATTAAAGTTCGTCACGCAAGAGCCGAGAGACCTTGGTAGTTTATAATAGAGAAAGATTTCAGTAAAAGGAAATAATATTGCAGGAATTAAAAAGAAAATCAGTAAGATCTCTTTACCTTAGAGACCGGGTGGGGGGAAGGGTAACACATGTTGCGGATGTGTTTATTCCAGACTTATGGCACACACTGGGAGCGTGCGTGACCAGTACTCTTCAGGACGCCTGATCCCCCCCCCCCCCCCCATCATTCAATAAAGGGCACGGTGTTCCCTGGAACCTACCAGAAAAAAAAAGATCATTGAAACAGAAGCAGAGACAGAAAAAATATTTGTGCAATCTTAAACCTGGTAACTTTACCTCAGCCGTCCAGTTCCTTTAACATTTTTGATGGATAACTATGTTGTGAAAGATAATGCTGCAGCTGAATGAAATAATGGTTGGACAAGGAATATACCCATATGAATCCTGAACTCTACTATAAAGAGTTAATTGTGAATAAGGGAAGGTTTTTAAGTAGAATTCTCAAAAATAACAAATATTATTTCAGGAGAAGCCTGGCATGTTCTGACGTCACAGGACTGTAATGCTAAGAAGGCAAGATAAGTCCAAGGCGTGCACGAGTACAAATATTGTGTACTGTGTGCGAAAGCATATTTTCACTTTAATTTTCTGTAAAGTAAGAATTTTGTGACAGCAAAATAATTATGGATAAGTAGGAGGGTAACGAGGACAGGAAAATACTTGGCATGCGTAGATATCAGCTATTTGGTTATACATGGTAATATTTGGTAGCCAGGATTGTTATCATAAACAATAGTCGTCATTGAAGGATTTCTTCCAAGATAGCAGATCAATGGGCTCGTTAAAGCGGGTTAACCATAGCAAAAAAAAAACAGCATACCAATGGCGCTTTTTGTACGAAAGCACTGTAAAGTACAAGATGTCCGTCCGTGCCTTATGAAATGGCTAACTCTCTGGAAAACTCCTTCTTCCGATAGAACTAAGGGGGTCAGATGAACAGATGGCAGTTCTAATTCCAAACTCAATTATCTCATTGGCTGGATGACTGCTACACTCATCTCTGACGGTCATATGTGGGGTTCGAACGATCCGAAAATATCTCCTTTTGTTTGTGGACTCCACTTCTTGCCCGACTAACTCCTCAACTGATTCAGTTCTAAATATTTTCTTAAAATCTGAGTGCGTAGATTTTCAAAATACTCTAAACTCCCCACTTTATAAATAGTTTTTTTTTAATAAATCAAATGTAATTATGGGATCAAAATGTATCTGGATCCGAAAGTATTATATGGCTGTTCTTCCAGCCATGTTCGCCTTTGTTATCGCCTCCTCTCCTGCCTTGACAAACATTTCAGATTTGGACTTTTCCATTAACAAATACAACATAACTCCGACAACTCAATAATTCTTTTATTTATACTTATACTATAAGTGCATTTATTTTATTTTTTTTACATTTATAAATTGTAATAACTCTCAAAATTATTAATAATTGAATATGCATCAATCATATGGTTATTATGAATTTAGTTTCTATAATCTGTAAACTTGGTATACATTAAATAAAATCCTACCAAAGATATGTAAGACAAAATAAAAGAAACCAAGTGCATATCTGTATGTTTATAGAATTATTCTTTCATGTACCTATGTTAAAATAAGTTAAAATAGAGGAGTACATATTTTAGCAATTATTATTGACTATATGCAAATATATTTAAAAGAAATTAATACATTTCCATTTAGTATGAGCACAATAATTGTTGTAATTAAAAATTAATTTTTTTTTATAACATTGTTCTTTTTGTAGATAATGATATTTAAGTGTTAAGATGATATAAAACCTTTAAAAAAATGGTATTCGAGATCCTCCTAGTTCTTAAGTTATTTATAATTTGTATAATGTATTATGTGACTTAATAAATGCAAATTTGAATCTTTGAGAAGTCTTGTAGTCAAAGAAGAATTTTTATTGACGAATTGTGAATGCATCAGCGGCTTCCAAAATTTTTTGTATAAGATTCCATCTTCAAACCATATCTCAGAGCTACGACGCGAATCTGCAAATTTTCTTGGGATTATTTTTTTTTTCGATATTTTTGAGATGTAATCAAATAAATAATAAACATCTTTTCTTATTCTATTTCACTGAAAATTAAGTTGACCAATGATAGAGTGGAGAGTCTCCTACAGACTTACTTCAAATTTACTTGGACCTAGCAGTTTTCGGATGGTACAGCTGCCGTCATCAGAGTCTCTTAGCTGCGGACAGAGTCACTTAGTGAGTGAAGTTACCTGCAGCCAAAAGACTCTGATACTAGAACCTGTTAACATCTGAAAGCTGCTAAGACAAAATAAATTGGAAGTAAGTGTGAAGAAGAGTGTGATTTTTTATAATCGCTTAACATTCATTTCATTTTCAAGTTTAAAATTTAAAACATTTATTTTATTAGATAAACAATATTTTAATGTAAACCATGTTTTCAATATTCAGGTCATGTTACCTACGTGAATCGCATCAAGACTATGTTATAAGTCTGCTAAAATTTAAAGTACGTTTTGTTATCTCGGGAAAATAGAAAGACTATATAATCTGACATTTTTATCGTTTGAGAATTTCATGATGGCTGCAAGCAGTCTAATTTAATGACAATTAATTCCACTAATGCAGCAGCTTCCACAATTAACTAACAGTCAGTCAATTAATTTTCTTCTTACGACTATTTGAAGTACCACTTATGTTCATTAAATAAACAATAAACTTTAATGTAGTTGAAAAATGTGATACAAATTTTAAAAAATTTTTAAATATTTCGGAATTTATGTGAGCAATGTCCTTTATTGTTTTATTATAATTTTACAACCAGCGAGATTTCTCTAGCTTTTTTTATATAATATTATTTTACAAGATTGTTTTCTATCTGTATATTTTTTATAAATATAAGTGGCTTTAACTATTAACTATTCTTGATTTAATTTGAATTTCGAAAGTATGCTTAAGTGAAATTTTTAGTGATGAATAGTGAGAGACAAGGTTAAGAGTTTTTGTGTACATCAAAAAAAAAAAAAAAATAAGAANTAAATTAGTCTAAGTGATTTTCAGCAAATTTTCAACTCTTTTCAACATAAATACAGTAGTGGACTTTAGTAAGTCTTCTTAAACTAGGCCGTCGTCAATTAAAATCTAGTGTTAAATTGTAATGCGTATCAAATTATTCAGTGACTGCTGAACATTCACACAGTCTCGGAGAATTAACGGCCAAAACTCTCAGAAATTCCTTCGATGCAGTTTCTCATGCAGAACACGATTCCATGGCGAAAGCAAGCTCGTTATGTTATTTTTATTTTTTTTTTAAAGAGAAAACCATTTTGTTTTCATTGAATGATTAAAATAAAATAAAAAAAATAAAAAGTCAAAAGTGCGAATCATGTGGGATGTGATTACTATTGAAAAGACAACCAGTAGCTGGACACCCCAGGACGCCATCTTGTTCTGAGACCCTTTTATAGGCATTTCTCAACAATGTCTAGCAGTTTCCGGATCTATTATTATTGATATAAAAACAACCGCCTTTTTTTTTTTTACGCTATAAATATAGTAATCATCTATGACGTCACAGGCTCCATTTGTAAATGTCAGACCTCTATGCAGGTTCGCTTGACATCAGACCTTTATACTGAATAAAGAAAAAAAAGAGCCTGACCTCTTTGCTAATATGTAACAGCTGAGAAGGTTATAGTGCAGGTATTTATTAACCCGGGAGAACTCGCGCCCCAAAATGAGTAACGAGAACTCGCGTGTTAGGGAATCCCTCACGCCCCACCATTTTTACTTTTTTGATCTCAAAATAACTTCTAAGAGCAGATTACCACCGCTTTTTGGTTTTCACAGCATAAAGGAATAATTAAATATAAAACTTAAGTAATTTATGGTTTATTTGGTATCAATATAAAAAAAAAAATTATACAGGAAAAAATTTACTTACACTAATGACTTTTTTTGAATGAAAAAAAAACAAACAGCTGATATTATAAAGCCAGAAACATATTAAACATGAATTAACTTGAATATAATTACATATCTTCTTCTTGACTACACTTGACGCACGTAAGTCTAGTGTGAGAGTTGCATATCGGTTTTCTGCATTTTCCTATTTTTTCTCCGTGGGCAGAACGCACAGAGTCCTTCAGGTATATTTTCTTCCGAGACTTGTGCTTCTTCATTGGCAATTCTTTTTGAACTGTTTCTTATGTTCACTGGGAGAGTAGGTATTAAAGAACGCATCAAACATAAATGTTGTTTCATTAGGCTCAGGGATAAGGTTTTGAAATATTCTCGCCTTTCCATCAAGTTTTCAGTATTTGCTTTGTAAATTATCTGACTATTGATTCCACCAACATTTAGCATTGTGAAAAATAATGTAAGAAGCCACCTGCAACTTATTCTCGCTACCGAATATAATGCTTTCATTCCATCCACAACGTCAACTCCTCCTTTAGTGAGATTGTAGAAGGTAATGATTTCCGGTTTAACATCGTCCCCTGTAGCTTCATCTATTTTATCATCATTGTGCATTGTAGACAATGCTAGGACAACCTTATTTGGTTTTGCTTTATATGAAACCATTGTTTCAGTTTTTGTAAAAGCAAACATGCTGCTCTTTAGAGGTCTTCTTTTGGTTACCAGGAAGGAAGGCGGGATTTCTTTTTTATTTTTTCTGATGGTCCCAACAAGCGTGGTATTTTTTTCAAATAATTCTTTGGCAAGTGGGATGGACGTGAAATAATTATCCATAGACTCATTATGATGAACGGGAGAAAAATAAATAAAAAACGAGAACTCGCGCTGTGAGGGAATAGCTCACGGTCTAGACTTTGTTACAACAACGTTCCTCTAGCGACAATAACAGTAGACTGGGAGGGAAGATATTTACACCACTTGTAAACTAAAACTGAAAACTCAGCTAGACGAAACAACGGATCCCCCACTCCTCCCACTTGAGTTTTACAGGAGTTTTTCGTTAAGGGTGAGGGGAATGCTCACGGCGCGAGTTCTCCCGGGTTAAATAGCTCTCATTAGATTATTAGACAATGTGTGTGCTAGCAGTGAATAGTTTGTTCGACTTCCTGAACAAAAAAAAGACATTTACAAGCTGTACTTTACGTACACAATTCATACAAATGTCTGGCTCCCTTTAACAGTGGGTAAACTATTAAAGGCGAGAAAAGGGCATTTCTTCTTTCGCACTCTTATGGTAAAAGCTGCTACAACGCTTTTACCATACTTCCATTCCCCTACAAGAGGAATATATGGAAGATGTATTGGGGGGCCTTTTAATGCAAAATTTACTTTATTCGCTTTTTTTAATGTATTTAGCATTCTCTACTTTCAAGAAATTCTATGGCCCTTTCGTAACTAGCTAGTTCTCAGGCTATTTTCAGTTTACGACCGGCCTCCAAGATATCCTCCATGTCGTAAATCATAGCAGCTGACAGTTCGTATGCCTCCGAGGGCAGGTGGGCGGGCACCATCGCTAATAACACCGGGGATTGCGATTGTCTCTCATGTGCCTACAGGGAATCCCACCTTTATGTCCTCTGTTTGGGTAATTGCATTGCTGGGAACTCTAGAAAAAATGCCAGATGTTTCCATTATCATATCCCTTCGGCTTTCCGTTATTTCCCGCCATAAAGATATCAATGGAATGGGTCATATTCTGAATTACTTCATGTCTATTTGAGAAAAATTCCTCGTCAAAGATAACCTAATAGGCCACAACCTCTATTTATGTACTACTTTGTGATAATTGAATTATAAAGGAAAGAATATTGAAGAAAGTTAATGAGTTGTACCAAAACCATCTTTTCTCTTTAAAGATTTTAAATTTTTTTCCCCCGTAAAACTGTTTGGGTATATCCACAGAGATGGTGTTCCCTATCACTAACCAATGAGGAGTCAAAGGCGGGAACTCAATTATATTGAATTATTTTGACAACTTGACATTTATTTTCCCAAAAAAATCACTTAAAAATGATGCAAAATGCTAATTTATAATGCTAATTGTCCTGTAGTGTATTAACCTGTATGTAATATATTCTATTCTGTGACTTCTCATTTACTGGTTATACGGATCTTAGCGCACCTTAAAAAAAAAACAAAAAAACTTTGACATTGAGTAAACTGTAAATTAATACATAAACATAACATAATAGTTAATATATATAATGCATAATAAACGTACAATTTATGTGCCAGAATTTCCTATTTAATTTGACAACAAAATAAATCTTGGTTTTACCGTGAATTTTAATAATTTAGATTAATAAACCTTTATAAAACCTTTTTTTTAAATTTATCATTTACCTTAAGGGTTAACAAATATATAATATTTGGTCTTATTGTTTGTAATCAAAATTACCCTGATCTTTGGAGGTGGTGTAAATTTGAAATGACATAGGGCTAGAATGTCAGGACATCTTTTTAAAAATAATTTACGTAAAGCTCATTACTTTTAAATGGCAACGAATCACAAAATGTTCTTATACATTTAATATTTTTAAGTACGGTTTTAGTTATATAAAAGAATTTCGCTATTTGGATGACTTTAGTTTGATAGCTAAGCACCTGACGTCGTACTCGAGTCTGCCGAACGTGTAAAAGTCCTATCGGGGATGGGGCGAAAGACTCGAGAGTACTCTGAGGTGTGGTCGAGGATGTGGTACGCGAAGAGGATACTGAGCGGACACTCTGCCAGGACGATGGAGTGCCGGGGCTGGCGGGACTTCTTGGACGAGGACTGGGAGCCGGAGGCTGGCGTCGCTGCAGACTTCGAACCATTCTCTGAAGACGAGGAGGAGGAACTGGAGGGTTTGGACTTTGCCCTCTTCGAGCCTGCGCCGCCCTCCGACTGCTGCTCTTGTTGCTGCTGTCTCCCTCCGCCACCCAACATGTACATACTCTCGGAAGACTCAGGTTGGTACTCCTTCTTCTCTATCCACTCCTAACATAAGGGTAATGCACACTTTCAATTCTTATAGAGCTACTCGGAGGAATCCAGCCATTGTTGTTGGTCTAATGGTAGACCTATACAAAAAAATTATAGTGAGAGTCAATTAATGTAAGGGAATATAATAAAAAATCTATTTGTCCTAGCCAGGGCCTGGATCTCCTGCTAAACGGGCAAGTGCGTTATCCAATAACTTTTTTTTTTTTTTTTTTGCCTCTATTTTTATATTTTACATCTATCGCGGTACGCTAGCTGTGCCAGTGTACCGGATTTAGGCATCTACCTAATGCTATTTTCTTATATTCTAAGCTGTTTACATATTTAAGGTTAAATTAATTTATTTTTACATTTTAATCCAATTACGCTACCGGGTGGGCCAGATAACTTATTAAATTCCCAACACACTAGCGAGAGCCTAACCTACGAGAAAGAGGAATACATCGCCTTATGCTTGAAGGAGCTGAAATTGTCTAGTTAATCTCGTTATTTACTTTTTATTTTTTATATATATATTAATTTTAATTGTGGTTTTTAATCCCACATAAATTTTAATCAATAAAATTAATATTTATAAATTGAAAATAAAAAGTAAATAACGAGAGTCAATAAATAGCTAGACAATGTCAGCTCCTTCGAGCATAA
>KZ807534.1:150458-184123 GCA_000696205.2 Oncopeltus fasciatus | reverse complement strand
TTCTACAAAAAACTCTTATTTATAATTTATATTTATTAATATCTGGTCTCTGAAGTAATCCTTTCGTCCCCAGTTAAGAGCAATATTTTAAAAATGTTTATATAAAGACTTATAAATATTAATTTAGTTGTGGTGTATTATCCCAAGTAAATTTCAAACAAATAGTGTGAGGGAATAGAATAAAAAATCTATCTACCGGCCCGGAAAGCAGGAGATCCCAGGTTCGAGTCCTGGCTGGTACAATTTATTTTTAATTCTATTCCCTCCCATTATTTATTTAAAGACTTAGTTTGCCCTGTAGAAGTCTAGATAAGAGTCACTGTTATCAGTTCAGGGGGGGGGGGGGTCTGTGGTAGAACCTACCACAAGTGTCGGTGGTGGGGGTCGGACCGGTCCTGGAAATCTCCCCTGGCAGGTTATCCGGCTCCAGTCGGCGAGATGTCGGAGGCGAGGTCGCGACTCCTTCGCTCCACCGTCTACATCCGAGGCTCTGTCCGACGCTACGTGCTCCCTTCGGACCTCCCACCACCTCCCAGAACGCCACAGGTCCGCTTCTAGTGATAGCTTATCAGTCGGTGTTCTTATCTGTGTATGTGTCCTTGTGTGTGTCTTCCACAGGTTGTATTTTGGATTTTCCTATGCTTCACTCTCTCCAGATGGTATGTCATTTTTTTTTTTCATTCTGACATAGAAGGACCGTACATGGGATCTCCTGGAACTTCCGTCATCAAGATACATCTGGAATTATTTTCTAAAATGTCTATCTCAAACAATTTGCCATTATTTCTAATAACAATGTCCTTCCAAAATGAAAAATTTACATATTAAATAACCTCTCCGTAGAAGCCATAACAGGTAAACTAAGCGGATTTTCCATGTTACGTTAAGATGGACATTAATTGGCGTGGAAGACAATTCAGACCACTGGAATCTGGCTCTATCGTGGCCTGGAAGGACCAGTGGGGGAAGTACAAAGATATCCTCGTTATATCCGTATATATCTTCCCTCATAAGTATTTTTCATCAAAACGTTATAAATTGTAAATTTCATAAAATTATATATCATTCCTATTATGTTCTACAAGCTTTTCTTGAAATAAAGAACAAGGAATATATCAATATTATAAATTTTGGACTTCCTCTAAAACCCCCCTCCATGTCCTTCGATTTCAACCAAAACTAGATTCAGTCAACATTTTCAAGTAACAAAAAACAAAACTAAGCATCAAATTCCACGTATAATTAGAGTGAACCAGTACTCGAATTATATTTTTTTAGTGTGCATTTTGGATAAACGTTGTACAATATAAATTAGAATAAAGACTATATTTTTATCTTCTTTTAGATAGGATCGGTTGTAATATGTTGTTTCAGCGAGAAATCTGTTTGAATTGTGACATTAACTCTTCTATAAAATCAGTCATTTTAATTGTAACAGTACTTCACACAACTAAAAATTCTATTTAAATCTTTGTATAATCTCAAAGAACTATTTTATAAGATTCTATTTCAAAATTAAATGAATTAGTGAAGTTAAATGGACTTAAATTACACATATAATTTTACAGTTATATATTTTATTTAATTGGTCTAAATACGTGTATGTCATATTTATGAAGCATTTTACTATTTTATAATTCAATTAAATATTTTTTAGATTAATTTTCTTTTTCATTATTATTTGTTTTCCTAAGAAAACTTAAATTTCTCCATTATCATGGGAGCTTGTCAAGACTGGGCTTTTGTGTATCTATGCAGTTAATTCCTTCGCAAGGTATAGAGATATATCTTCTTTAAATAACTGACTAGTAGCGTTATTGTTCCAGTCCCTTGTGGAGCTGTACCAACTGGAAACAGGATTAACCTTGAGTACTGGGGCATTTAAGTAAAATAAAACCAATATAATAATTTCGTAGTTAGAACTGTTAAGTACAAAAAGAACCTACAGAAACACACCCTCCCCAGAGGAATTAATTATAATAAATTATCCACAGAAAAAAAAATATAAAAAAACTCACAGCTCTCAAGATTCTTATTTGTCAACACTTCTTAAAGTCCAATCTGATTCCTGCAGGAAAACAAATATCCTGTCGCTTTAGATAACTAAATCTTACTTTTTTTTTTTTCATGGCCTTAAATTTATTAGAACTAAAAACGGAAGCTAATTCGAGATCCTTTAAATTGAAATTCACTAGATAAATTTAGTGATTTATGCCTTATCATGGATGACAAAAAATTTGAACTCTGAAAGAAATTATTAATTAATAATTAATTCTCGAATATGTCTCCTTATGATTTATAAATAATAAGGTGACACTTGTAAATGTCAAATGATATTTTTAAATAGTAAATAATATGCAAAATAGAATAAATTTACAATTATTGACATTCGAAGCTCATAATTTGTAGTTTACAAAAAAAAAAAAAAAAAAGAAGTGAATTATAAATAACTAGTAAATAAACAACATACAATATGCTATATACTATACGATTATTTTAAGTCGAATTGTACAAAATTTATTTTTAAATTACGGTTGCTACAATTGAAATAACAAAAACAAAATAATAGTGACTATTTACTAAGTNATATATACATATATAAAGGTCGTTTCCTCTAGCAATACTGCTGTATTGTATTCAAATTGACTTCTCTAGAACTACGATCAGTCGAATCCCATTCGTTGCATTATTTATTTATTTATTCTAGGCATTCAAATTTCTAGACCTGATATTGATAGTAGGCGTATATTTTTTAGATGGTGGGAGTGAAAGTATTTAATATTAATAAAGTGTTTTTATAACTAGTTTTACTTTAAATAAAACAAAGAAATGTCTTATATATGTTTTTTTTTTAAATAACCAATAGATGAAGACAAGTGTTACAATTTATACAAAACTGGACTTATTTAATCTTGCAAGTCGAAAGGAGCAAAGATAGTCTGGAAGATCGAAGCAAGCCCCCCAAATTACACCATTTGAATCATAAACAATATGTCACTTATTTTTGCAATCACAAGGTTATTTTATTAGTTTTGGCAAATTTCAATACAACATTTTAAATATTTATGTACCCTCTTAGAGTTGTTTTTAAAAAATAGCAAAATTATGTATGTATTGTCAAAGAAATCATGTAATACAAGTTTTTTTTTTGTTTTTAATTACTTTTAACATTTATTCTTCATTGCTCTAATAAAAGATGACTAGATTAACTTATTTGTTTTTTCTTCTCTCAAGCTATAACATTTTTATTTCCTTTGAACAAAGCTAATTAACTTCCTGTCCAACGTCATCAGATAATGGAAAAAAATACCTTGAATTAACTATTCCTATTCTTATTATTATTTTAGCATAAAAATAACTATTATTCTAAATAATATAGCTATAATCATTTTATTTATTTTATTATTTTTCTCATGACTTTTAATAATGCATAGAATTTCTTTAATTTTCCACGCTCATAAAAACTATAAAATATTTATCTATAAAATTTTTACATTCCATCTAATTGACTTTGCTAGACTCTATTAAGTAAGCCTAAACTATATTCTAGTAAATATTACATATTGTATTCAATTATATTATATTTGAGTAAGAGATTTTATTGTTTTTAAATATGAAAATAAATGAGTATTTGTTATATATTATATATGAGTATTAGAATATTAATATATATAATACTACTGAGATAAAATCCCACTTCCACTCACNTAATATATATAATACTACTGAGATAAAATCCCACTTCCACTCACAACTATTTGATTTTTTTTTAATTTACCATAATACTTAGAATCCAAATGCGTCACGAAAACGTCCATCACACAGAAGCTGTGTAACCCAAGCAGATTTTATTAAAGTTGTATATAAATAAGAGTAAATGAGGACATTTAATTCAAATGCCGTAGAGATAAATTTGTTTAGTCCACTATATTTCGCTGTTTACTGGCCGAAAAGGTAGAGAGGGGGAAACGTTCGCTAACTATTTTGGTAATTTTCTTACTTAATAAACTTCTTTTGTAAAAATGTTAAAGAATATAAACGACAGAAAATGTCGATTTACCCCCCACCCCCTTATGATTTATAAAATTTTTCTTAAATCAAATAAAAAGGAAGATATTGCCATTATAAATTTTGGCCATTCTCTCAATTTATCTACTTCCTTATCCCATTTCGACAAAAAATGAATTATTTAAATGGTTTACAATGAAACGTCTATATAGCGAATTTGGTTAAATATTTTTAAAAAAAAGAAGTCCTGTCTAACCCTTGGACACACAAAATTACATTTTCACTGATTTTTTTTTTTTTTTTTTTTTTTTTTTTTTTTTTTTTTTTTTTTAATGTTTCATGAACATAAATGTCTTAAAATTACTTTTTACACCAATTTTCTTTTATACATTTTTTTTTAAGTAGATAAAAACAGAGATATTACGGTTTTAAATTAAATGAAATTGCTGGGTATAAATTTCTAGGTATATACCTTGCAATACCTAGCGATTTGTACCTAGCATTGTATACCTAACAATAAGGGTTTTTCCCATCGACAAGTCCTTCATCTTAATCTAACGGTTTGTAAAATGAAGCTTAAATACTATGTTTAGTTTAATTATTTTTAAAATTGCAAGCTCTATAGCGCCTTACGGTTATAGATTTTTATCTTTTTCTAAATCGTACAAGATTGGGTGCAGTCCTGCTCCAAATTTCGGCTAACATGAGAAGACCTGCGATTTTGTCGGAGGAGGGGGGGGGGGCTCGACCTTTTTTATACCTAGGGCTAAGTTTTCATGAGCCTTTTAGCGAATTTTATCTAATAATTTAGTAAATGGACTGGGGGAACCGGGATTCGAACCCAGGACCCGATGACTCTTCCCCCCTCTCTTCGAGTAACGCACACTATCAACATTAAAGAATATTAATCCATATGTGTTAAATAAATCTGTTAAATAAGCTCATCTAAAATCTTTTTTCTTTCTTTCTTTCCTAAAAGGAAGGTAAACATTTTTTTATTGGTACATCACCTCACTTTTCAGACACGCTAACCAAAGCTAGCACTCACCCTCTAAATGATCCCTCTTGGTAATTAGCTATGAAATCTGTGTAGGGGTCACGCGAACCCGAGGAATTCCAGTGATGACTCACGACCGGTCAGGTGTACCTCTGTGCTCTCGCGAACGAGCACTCGTGAACGATTGCCGCGATCTGTGTACTCAGCACCCACATGTCTGACAGGTCGTTCCTCAGCTCGAGAGCTCCCTCCCGTTCCCCGCTCCCACGTCGTCTCTCTCGTTCTCTTCCTAATGGAAAACCTACAGGAAAAAATGGCTGTTCCACCTGCCTGTCTCACATTTACAGTTGCTTTCCTGCCTCACGGAAAATATATGTTTTCCTCTTGTACTTTTTAATAATAATATATTGTTATATATCCTTAAATTATTTGACAGTTTTATTACACACACACACACACACATACACACACACAAACACATAGGTTCGCAACGTAGTGTCTAGCCTACTAAAGGTCTTGAGTTCGTATCCTGATTTCCCCAGTCCTCTTTCTTATCAAGTAGTTACAAAGTTTCTTGATTTTCTATAAGCCTGCTAGAGAACAGTTCATTGTCCAGGACATTGACAAGAATGAGGGTACCTTCCCTGGAATGATGAGATCCTAATGAGAGTCTAATGTTGACAACTAATCTAAAACTTATAAGTACCATGAAGGCTTATGATCCCTGGTGTCTTTTTTACACACACACACACACACACACACACACACACACACACACACACTCTCTCTCTCACGGGGTCACCGTATCTGTGATTCATAAGAAACATTAGAGAATTACTTAGGATTCCAAAAAGAATCGCTTCTTCAAAGGGATTATCTACACCAACTCCTTCCCAACAGAAAAATCCTTCCTTCAAACCCAATCTTCCATCCTAAATCTAAATTAAGGTAAACCATATTGTTTATTTAACACATTTATACAGAATTGAATGTTGGCCATTCCATATTTTCTAAATTTAGACCCTCAATCTCCATGAGCTTTCAGTGAGACACACGCAGCTATACTAATGTGAAAAGCATCTACAAAAATTGAACTAAAGCCTCTTCGGTTTATTCAGTGCTCAGGTGGTGGGAGTGAGTTTCGGCCACTCCAGATTGTTAGTGAGTGAACTCTAAAGAGCGCCAGCTGTAGAGAAGGCTGTGAATCACCTTCCAAGGATCCTGCTCTGCTGTAATAACAGTTCTCGCTCCAGATCACAGTGATCTGAAGAGCTCTAATGGCTACTTCTGGGAACAGTTCCACCACATGTAGATCTCTTTGAAAAGGCTGATTAATTAACCTCTCTTCTTCCCCTTTGAAATGTGTTCACCCCGTGAAGGAACTACATAACATCTTTAAAAATATCCTCTGATCCCGTATTCAGTTATCAAAGGAACTGTTATTATAAAAATAATAACTGATTAATTATATTAGAGTTTCTACTAATATTCTTTTAGTCTAGGCGTTATACAAGGCTGTCCTACTATTAGCATTATGTTTTGTACAATTCCCATCTTACAGTTTTTATTTTCATTAATTTTGTTTTATTTTAAATATTAATTACGCCTTAAAGGAGTTTAATTTTACCGAAAATTTTTGGGAAATAATATCACACTTCATTGACTAATAAAATCTACAGTCAATTTTAGAGTTGTAAATTTTTTATTACTTAAACATTTCATAAAGTATATATATTTTTAAAACATTTTCAAAATATCTTTTAATTTTATTTGCTTATTTGTATTGTGGACATTGGAAGAAAAAATGTTTTCACTATAAAATAAGTATATCTACATCTTGATTAACTTTCTACTATTTAGTGCCTTAAAGGGAGATATGTCACCCATTACGTTCACAAACGTCCATGGCATTGAGAGAGTTTTATTTCTCGATTAGAGCTTGTCCCGGACAGAATTTGAACCCGCAGCGTCAGACTGGTGATTAATATGATTTTTGGAACACATTTTTACTGCTATTGACCTCTTGTCTCTATGTGTGTATTATTAAGGAGTTTATGATTGGACCAATATTATAAACGTTATTGGTTTTAACTGTTTGATAAATCTTGTTAAATATAATTTTTGAGAAAAATCGAAAGAAAAAAAATGCCTGGGGGGGAGGTACTCGGAAAAGAACAATTTTTTTTTTCAATTAGTATTTAGATATATTTCAACATTTATTTTTAATTAGACAATTATCCATTTATTTTTACTCTTATTACTAATTTTGATTGAAAGTATATTGTCTAGTTTAGATTGATATGGTCCAGTTTAAATAATAGGATAAATAACTTTAGTAATAAAATAATTTCTGTTCTATAATTTATTATTGCTAATAATAAATAATGCTGAAAGTCAGACTCCAGATTTTTATTACTTGACTAATGAGTTTTTTAATGTTTTTATAACCCTTTATGAGATCGGAATATTATATTGAAAGTAATTATTTTTGCAAGAAAAAATCAAACTATTTAAGAATTTCTTGGCTACTGCCTTTATTTTTCCATATTTTCTTCGGCCTTACCACTGGGCTGTGAGTATGTATGTTTGTGTCAAGGTTCCACAGGAAAAAGCTTTTTATTTATTATTATTTTTTCGCAGCCATAATCTATATTTAAGCTTGGATTATGGCTGCGAAATAAATAAAATAAATTAGCTTATTTATTTACAAACCGTTAGAAGAGTTTTTTTTTGGCTAAAATTAATCTAGAAAGGGGGATAAGGTTAGGAAGAAGACTAAAATTAAATATTTTCGTTGTTATTATTATTATTATTAATCGATTGAAAACAATTGCCGTAAGGTGTATTTTTACAACATCAAAAAATATATTATATTCAGGAAGATACTAAAAAATTTAAATTTGACTGCTTGTGGGACCTACCATTATTAAAGTATGTACCAAAAAGTCCTTATTTTCGTTTTTTGAAAACTGTTAAAGACAATTGTGTTTGGTTGAAGCCTAATGATGGGTATAGGGAGCAAGGGTAGTTCAGGGGATCCGTTCGGGTCTCGCTATTCTGGCGCTGCGGGTTCAAATCCCACCCGGGACAAGTTTTCATCTATAAAAGAAAAGCTTGCCCTGAATCATGGGTGTTTAGAATGGGATGGCACCTGTAGGATAGCTCCTCCCTCCCTCAACCTAAGTGGTTGTAAGGGAGACTAACACACACAACAACTCACACACACACACACAAAAAAAAAAGAAAGAAAAATAATATAGGAGCAGTTTACAGAGAAATATATATGTGTCAGTATCTTCATTATTTTTTGAAAACAATTAATAAAACAAAATAGATGATAAATTTAATTTTACAATTTTTTCAAAAGCGTATTTTGTGTTTGATTTATAAAATAAACTAAGATGGCTGACCGCCGCTCTCCCGCCTCATCCTGTGCGACTTCACCTTTAGAGTTTATTGAGTTTTTAAGGATACAATACTTCTCATTTATATCCGTCTCAATGAAAGTAGGAAGTGTATTTAGTTTAATTAGTTAGTCTTTTACTTTGGAAATTTATTTATTTCTTTGAGTTATAAGAAAATTGAATTAGGAGTGGGAAAATCACAAACATGGAAAGTTAAATTATTAACTATGAAGTTGAGAAATTCGCTTAGTTTACGCAGCTTCTACGGGACGTGCTTTTATTTCGATGTCTCTCATTATATATACTTTATATATTAGTTCTTTATGCTTTGTTCCACAGGACTGTTAATTTGTATTATGAAATGTTTTTTTCCTTATATATAATTTTTTGTAATATGTTTAATCTTTCCGAGTGAGATAAAATTACTGGCAGGATTAATGTCAGGCTGAGAATAATTCTTTGATTTTTTTTTAATAATCCGATATTGAGGTAATCCTCCCAAATCAGATTAACATATTGTTGATTGCGTAAAAGTTTTTTTTCCAATAAAGATTATTCGTTTGACAAAGTATTGGAGATAAAATGTATTTTTCATAATCTTTCTCTTATTTATGTGCCCCCTACGGAGATTCAAGAATAGGATTTTTTTTTTTTTTTTTTTTTTTGATAAATGCAGGGATACATAAATGAGGATTGATAAATATAATGATTTTTGGCTCCATTATATTCCTTTGAGCTACAATTGGGCTTTTACATTATAATGCCTTAATAATATATTTGTTGTAATTCATTATCATGCAATAATATTATTTTAATTACTTAATGTGAAGGAATAGTTTTTAATATTAGCATATATGTATTTTTTAAAGATTTTAAACTATTTTCTAGCATTATTTGCTAAGTTATTATAGTTATATAGTGGGTATTAAGATATTCTTGTCAAAATATACTTATAGAATTCTTAATCTAACATTGGTGTATTTATCAGTTGCAATTAATAATTAATAATATTTACTTCAGCTTACAGTTTTTATTTTTGTTTTTTTTTCATGTTGAACGATAAATAAAGTATTATGATTATGGAAAAACTGGCTCAAGATAGCATTGGCTACCTGCAGGTTATAAATAGGCGTGTGATTATGCAGATTTTTATCTCTTGCCACATTAATTTCATGCCTTACCGGCACCTCATCAGAAACAATAACGTCCCAGTATCTTACGAATTAATAAAATGCATTTTTCAGGTGCATTTAAGGCACGTAACCTTTAAAGAAAATTAATTGTATTGATTTTCTAAGACTGCATTTTATTAACTTCTGTTTCTTTCTTTTTATAAATTTTCTTTGCAATTATCAGATACAACAATATTATTTGAAAAACCAAATGCGACTTAGAGGGTCTGAATGGATTCCTTCGGATAAATGGGCGCTCATATGTCTTTTAGCTAATCTCAACAAATTTAAATACTCAATTTTAATGCAATTTGAATATTCAAACACTAGCGGGGCTTTTGTTTCTTAAATTCAAAATTGCTCGAACGTGTGTGAAGGCATGAGTTCTGAATTCTTTTCCAACGGTAAAATAAAGCAATAAGTCAATTGGATGGAGTAGAAGAGAAGATGATTTCTTGGGGCGATTGTGGGAGCCATCTCCTTTAAGGAATCTCCAGAAACCTGGAGAACTCCTCATCTCCAGAGCCAACCTGGAGTTCCAGAATTGATGGATTTCCGCTGAGGAAAGTATATCCTATTTCTCCTGTACATCCTGAAAGCCGTCCAATCTTAGGAGGACGTCGCAGTAGTTCGTGGTTACTGCGGTTACCAAGCCAGGACTCCCCATTATCTATTCTACTACCTTTTTTCGTCGGTCGTATCGCTCTGCAAAGTGGTCGTAGTCTGCCTCGGTGGCTCCTTCAGGAGAGGTCATAGGTCATCGTATTGTCTCTTTTGGCTCCCACTCCTTCTTGTCTCACACAGCACATCCTCTTGTACCTACGGTACCAACTCACGTATATTTCTAGATGCTTCTTTGATGTCCTGGAAATTCTTACCAAAATAATTTAGTAAAACATCATTTTAGAAAACTTGATTACAAATCTTCTTGAAAAAAGGAATCGACATTAGTCCAAATCGTGTTAGAAATAACGGGAAAAAAACAGCAAATTCGGACAATATTTTAGATACATAATAAGACACTCAAAGTGTGTATGTATTGAGTATCCGTATATATACAAACACACTTGACAGAATGGTCACCGGTGTGTCTCGTATACACTCTCCAGTGTTCGTATTCCCGTTTTCCCCGTGAGCAAATATTTGTACCGCGTTGCTGGCCAAGAATCCAACCAAAATATTTTGGGGCGGGAGTTTAGGGGTATTTTTGAGTGATGGTGAGAAGGTAACAGCATTGTTCTAGGTAAGGATTAGGTCGTATGCCGCCTTGTTAGACTCTTGCAATCTGCAAGTGACAAGTCTTCTGAGGTAGCAAACCCTTAGAAACAGGTACTCCAAGATTTACGGGGTTAGGGGTAAGGGCCGAATGCTTGAGGAAATCTGCCAGCCAGGAGTACAAAGTACGCACAAGATGTGACTAAGGATCTCTCTGGTTCATTAGGTAAACTATAAAATAATTATATACATTCAACTAATGCTTAAATAAATTTTTATTCAAATATTTTGTTATAAAATCGAAATTAAAAGTGCATAGTCGTAACTATTTTTTACTTATGCTTATAGTCCATATTCTTCACTAAATATTTCCAAATAAAACTTCAGACATTGAATAGTCTAACAATCAGTAGCTTAGTGAAGTGTTGCAAAGAAATGGTGGTATTATGTGTGTGTGTGTGGAAGCGATTTGAGGACAGGGGCAACATACGACATTGGCCCATCATGGAGGCGTGATATGTCGCCTGTCTTGTGCAAGCGAAATTTGTCTGTTTGTCTGCGATGTCGTGAATTTTTCGTGAGATGTATCACTTTTAATTCAAATTAAGAAAGGTCTTTTATAAATACTTCAGTCACTTAAAATATCTCTACAAAAAATGGCAGTAGGTAAATGAAAATAAATAATAATAATTTAAATAAATAAAAAAGTCTGTCTAGAAGGAGTTCGCCTAATCAAAGCAGATTTCCCAAATTTCTTTCTGTTATCGGTTATCTTATTAATATTTATATTTATCATTATAAATTAATGTATAAATAAGATCAAATGATAACTGAAAGAAGTTGAATGTAAATGTTTAAAAAGAAAAAGAAAACCGTTAAACTTGGCTCTAGATTTGCTGGGAAACCTCTCCAGCTTCGCAGTTACTTAATTACACTTCTCAGTAAGTCTTTTTTGGAAAATTTTTAAGAAAATTAATAAGTAAAAATGGTTTTTTACACATAGTATGTTGTAAGAAATTTTTCACTATAACTAACAAATTTCTCAAAAACCAAGCTATTAAAATTAATCATTTTAGTCTTCTTTTAACAACTCCTCCTCCGTCTCTTTAATGCCATTTCAACCAAAAATGAATTATTTCATGTTTGTAGATTGAAAAAAAACCATTTTAAATAAAAAATTACACTTGATATTTAAGTTTAAAACTGTTGGTTTTTCTCAATGGCTGAAATGAAAGGAGAGTTCACAATTTTGAATAATAATATATCTATTATTATTATTAGCGTTATGGAAAAAATTCTGAAGGCCATAGGTCGTAGGGTGTAATTTTTTTAAAATCCAAATTTCTAATATTTTTGTTTTATAAGTTTTTATACGTTATGTCATGAATATTTCAGTTACATTTAAAAAAAAAAACACTTATTAAGGAAAATATATTAGAATGTTAATTAAATTTCCTGTACCTGACCCCCTATTTTTGAAATATAGAAACAATATGTTGCATTTAGGCTTTCTACTTCAAACAGTTGAATATAATAATCTTTGGCTCAAGTCGGTTGTTGGTGAGGGGGGGGGGGGGTGTTGGAAAAATTCCGCTCCAGTATGATGAAATTTTTTTTTTCCTGCGCCCTTGAAGTAAACTTTCACCTTATTAGGTTACCCTCTGAGTATTCCATTTTTTTTTTTTTGGACGAATTTTAAGCGCGGCTAATTTTTAGAAATCATTATATCATATCGGAGTTATCTTGATCTTGACCTGTCGCATGTTATGTGCAGAGAAATTCGTAAATATTAATGAGCTAGACTCAATTTATTTTTTGTGTTCTGTTTTTGTGTTCGTAACGTACGTCATGAATGTTACAGACGAATGGAGCCGTAACTAGAATTATTCCAATATGAATCCTTCAGGAGATCTCGGAAAAACAGAACGCCAGAACCTCGCCACTTCCTTACTCTTACTCCGAATTGAGTCACTGAAGCGAACATCTGTCTGTCTGTCTGTCCAAGTGGTTCTGTGTCACGTGGCATAAGGAAACAAACGCAAATTATGACTGATTCAGTCACTATTTAGTTCCTGTAGAGTAGGAGTCTCCCTCGTAACCACATTTGCCCTTATGAATTCAGGCCGAAACGGTGGTGTGTATAAAAAAAAATAAAAAAAATTTATTTAGAGAAATCCCTGACTAACTTCTCCTTGTAAATGCAAATCATTAAATTAAGATATATAAATGTTGCGAAGATTTATCGCTCTAAAATATACTTATCTGTTCCTATATTTTCAACTTTCTACCATCTTCAGAACCATTTCAAGTCACCGCCTAACTCCTTTCTATTAATAATAAAATTAATGAAATAGATAATTTTCATTGCCTAGTTATAATGAGTATTTTATCGCTTTTCATTTCTTAAACAATTCGAATATTTGAAAAGCGCCTGATATATATTATAGAGCTATTTACATAAATTAATGTAATGAAATAGATAAATTGGTCTCAGCCATTCAGTTCCATATTTATTTTATCATAACTCATTAGTTGCGTATCTAAGCAGATTTTCCTTGTTTTATTAAAGATGGATAATGTTGAAAATAATTGTTCAAGTTAGTTGGTTGGTTGGTAGACAAGAAAATAAGGGTAAGAGGTGGAAACGCTCAATATTAGTGGTTACATTCTTAAATATTTGCTTCAATCTACGTTTTTCGTAGAAATTGTATCAATAAATAATATAATTTTTTTTCCCATCGATTATGTTCTCTTCATTTTCAGATGATACGAGGATATCTACGAACATTGAATTTCGTCTTTCTATAAGCCCCTCATCAATTTACAACCAAAATTAAATTATTTATTATTATTTATGATATATATNCACTCCTTAAAATAAATTTCTCTTCTTTTTGGTAATCTCCTGATTGGTCATTAAGTAGAAATAAATAGTTGGTAAAAGATATAGAGAAAATGGCGGTGGTGGGGGGGGGCGTAAAAACCAATACTTACACAGTTAATCCGCGTTAAATCCCATAAAGAAAAGACGAATCGCGTACGATCACTTAGGAGCAATCAGTCAGACTCTCTTACGTAATGTAATTCTTTAATCTAACGCAGCGTGGAAGTTACGAAGGACCGAAACGAATGCTTAAGTCAACGAGATTCGAAGCGTAACAGCCAGAGAGGCAATCAAGAAAAAAACAGTACACATAAAATGACGTAGCACGAAGACGAGACCATTATACACACTTCTCGATATCTAAGGACCGAGTATCCGAGGATCCAGATACCCAACTACAGATCTTTGCAGACATGGAACGACAGACGAGTTTACTTCATTGGGAAGTAATAACTATACTTGTAGGGAGTAATAATTATACGTGTACTTCAACACAATTTACTAAAATTAAATTCAACCAGACGGGCGGGAAATCGCACTAATTTGACTTCCCAGTAGAAATATTGAATGTCATAAAGTAAAACGAAATCATACAAAATATCGCACTTAGATAGACTTGTTAATGAGAGTGTCAGATAGAGTTTGAATCAGTATTAGAGAATGCAAAATCTACATCAATTTGTAATCATTAGATGATTTTAGGTAGGTCAAGGTAGATCCAAAAAAATACAAATTTAAAAAAAGTGTATTTTTTTAAAAGATTATCTGCCAACGTTTCGGCTTACATTGAAAGCCATCTTCAGGGCTGTAGAAATACAATGTCATGAGAATACAATAATAATTGACAATATTATTATACAGAATTACCATAATGTAATGTGATATCAAGAGTATGAACGTAGAAAGGTATGTAAGAGAATTTAAAAAACATGCAGAGAACAACTTATTAAAAAATAATTAAATGAATTAAAACAGTAATTTACCACACCTGTCCCCGAGAGGATCTCCTCTCGTCTTCATGATAGGCAGGTGTGGTAAATTACTGTTTTAATTTATTTAATTTTTTTTTTAAGACGTTGTTATACTTCTGATATTACATTACATTATGATAATTCTATATTATAATATTGTCAATTATTATTGTATTCTCATGAATTTGTATTTCTACAGCCCTGAAGATGGCTTACAATGTAAGCCGAAACGTTGGCAGATAATCTATTAAAAAATGCACTTTTTTTTTTTAATTTGTATTTTTTTTGGATCTACCTTGACCGAACCCCAACTAAAATCATCTAAATTAATTTATTTCGAACTGAATTAGTAGGCTAATGTCAAGTGACCTGACGACGTCCGGTAGTGCATGCTCTAGTAGGAAGGTTATAGCAGTCCAGGTACTCACATACTCCAGATCCCCTGGCAAGTAGGACTTCGGTAGGAGCCATCCGAATGCTCTCTTCGGCAGGAGAAGACCTTTCTCGTCCGCAGGAGTTGAGCGCCGTTACGCCAAAGGTCGGACCAGGGTCGTTCACATCTTCTGCGAACGCCTCTCTTTCATCCGTCCACAATGAGGCGCTGGCCCGGGGCCTCTGGAGAGCTGATGACCGGCCACTCTCGGACCATTCAGGCGGGAATCCTCTCGCTAAAGACCTTCGCTAAGATTCCCTTCGAGTTTGGCTTTGGCGCCAAACGATTTGAAAATTGTGACAAATTTGTTTGCTTTCTTAGAGGATTTTCCGCAAGAATCATTCTAATATTTTCGGAGAGACTCTTTTCTCCATCATCCTATTTGCCCTAATGAAGGCCTGAAATTTAGGCCAAAACATTGGCGAAAATTTGGTAACAAATAAATTTTTAATTAGATGATTTTAATTTGGGTTTGGTCAAGGTAGATCCAAAAAAAATACATATTTTAAAAATGTATTTTTTAAAAAAGATTATCTGCCAACGTTTCGGCTTACATTGTAAGCCATCTTCAGGGCTGCCTTTCCTGAAGACGAGAGAGGAAGTCCTGTCCCTAAGTTCACATTTCCATGTCTACCATGACCACAGTAGTCATGGAAATGTGAACTTAGGGACAGGACGTCCTCTCTCGTCTTCATGATAGCCCTAAAGATGGCTTACCATGTCAGCCGAAACGTTAGCAGATAATCTTTTTAAAAAAATATATTTTTTAAAATTTGAATTTTCTTTTCTTTTTTTTNTTATGTAATAAAAAAAAACCAACAAAGTGACACAAATAAGTATATAAATTGAAAAAAAAATTAGAAATAAATTAATTTCTATTCCTTATTATATCATGACATGATTTTAAAATAAGTTTAAAAGTCTTCATCAATCCTACATAGGACAAGTTAAAAAATATTGAAATTTGTATACGTATCTAGCTTATTTTTAAATGTCGGATGAATTCGATAATGCCTTGTTTAAAGTGGGTGTTTTTAAAGTAAGAATAAATATAAAGATGTAAGAAAAAGGTTAGAGAAAGGAAAAAAACAACAACATAAGAACATAATGTCTAAAGATAAGAAAGAAATAACAAGAAATGGAAGAATACTTTTATTTTGTAAATGCCGGTTTTTAGACCGTTCAGTTGCAAAAACTTAAAAGTATTTCGTTTTGGTTGTAATCGGCTGTGGGAGGAAGTGAGTTTGAAAAAAAGATTATAACCATTCGTTGTTATTGAGTTACGAAACAAATTATATATATTAAGGAGTCTGAAATGTTTTTAAGTAACATAAAATGTTAAAATATGTTTTTACCACTCTTCTAAACTGACCATTCTGGTGGATAGGTTTCTAACCTTCACTATTTATGCATGTTTTTCGCTCTGTCTTTAGAGAAGAGACTAAATAAATTTAGTTATTTATTCATATTTACATCAATTTTTAATGGATTGGTTTGCAGTTCATAGGGTAGTTTTTTTTGTTTTGTTTTTTTGTCCGATCGCCAAAATTGTCTTACCTCTGCTATAAGATTCATTAAACTAACAAAAAATTGACAGCTCCAGTCTTATTTTACTACTGCGGTAGTCAATTTCACATTTATAAAATATTTGTATACCAATATGCCTACAAGATACAAATCTCTCACTATATAAAATAGATGTTTTTATTCTGTAGACTCTATGTTCTTAAGATTCAACAGAGTAATAAATTAGGAATAAATATAAGATTACCATCCCAAATTTTTGATGGAGAGGGGGGAATTCGTTAAATAAAAGTTTCATGAATTTAAAATTATAGTTACGAAACGTCTGGAAATAAAATGATTTGCATTAATCAAACCTCAACTGTTTTAAACAAAGTATTCTCATAAATTGAAATACAGTGCCCTACAGAGTAGACTTCCTATACAAGCACAGCAACTTAATTTATTTGTGTATTATATATAGTATAGGATTAATTTCAAATGAAATTAAAAAAAAAACAAAAAAACTTTTGTATCCCAAGATCACAAAAAAACTAACACGTTTTGTTCAATTATAATATTTAACATGTTATAATGTATGAAAATTTAACATGTAATTTTTTAACAGTACACACACACACATATATATACATATATATATATATATATATATATATATATATATATATATGTATATGTTGCTTGTTTTTAGATAGTAATAAACTATTCTATTAAACACTGAATATATAATTTGGGGAATTAATTAAGAAAGATCATTTGAATGTAATGGGTTCAAATTTATGGCTTATTGGGAATCGTTCACTTTGTATAGCATTAAAATTCCTTCTCCTCTCTCTCGTGATAAAGTGGCTGTTTCGCGGTGTTATAGCGACTTAGATTCCTAAGGAGCATGGTTTAAATCACCTTGAAATTGAACATCCACATTAATGAATGTCGTTCGGAGGATACTTAGTAACAGCGTCCTCTCCCAGGCAGCAGCACATCTGGGATTTCAACAATAAAAATTATGGCGGCGATTTATTTAACGGTTCTTCTGTTCCCAGGGGTAGTGGCCTCGGCTCTCGTCTCCTCCACGTTTTGAAAACATCTTGCTTTTAATTCAACACACATGTGGACTTACTTTAGCAGGTTTCCTTCAAGGAAAGTAAAATATTCGTGTTCCTATCAATTTTGAAATAATAAAATAATTTCTTACCGCTCCTACGGAAATACGAAAGCTATCAATAATTTTTTTTTTTACGTAGGATTAAAGACCACAAAATAAATAATATTTATGAAAGCTATCAATGTTTCGCATAAGTGAATATGTTATTTTTCTGAAGCGAAGAATGGTAGCGGTTTCTCCTAATACCTTGGAACTGTGATTCTTTGTGGGAGCTTATTCCCTCAGATGAGGGATCTCTTGTACACATGAATCCCCGTATCTATGAGTGGCCCCATATCTAGGGAGCGAGGGAAAATCGACGCTAATATCAGGAAATCCAACATGTAATCAGTACACCATAGCGCATTTTGGTAAACAACTGACATAAATAATGTTTGTTAGTGATTCTGAAAATTTTACCAATAACCTTTTACAAGCCCGCTCAATAGAGGCTAGGAATATTTTCCATATTTCATATCGAAAGAAGGATATAATTAAGTTTAAATGACAAATAAGTAATTTGATCTCAAGACAAGGAATTGAGCGTTAGAGGTGAAGCTGACTCAAGACTGTCCGGGAGAGAAGGTTCTCAACACTCGTTTACATTCTTAAATATTCTCAACGTGCTTTTTTTCGAGAAAAAAAATAATGATGAAACTGAACATAAATTTTTGAAAATGTCTTTCAAATGTTCTGTAAACTTTCCAAAAACCCAAAGAGGAATTCATTGAGTTTTTTGCAATATGAAGCTCAAATACTGAATTTGGTATTCACTGTCACATCCATTCCCCTATACATTCCCGATCAGTCTAGAGCAATGCTTGTAATATAAAAAGGAGAGTTTTTGACCGTAGATATTATTTTTGGATGATTTTAGTTGGGGTTCGGTCAAGGTAGGTCCAAAAAAATACAAATTAAAAAAAAAAAAGTGTATTTTTTAAAAATTATCTGCCGACGTTTCGGCTTACATTACAAGCCATCTTCAGGGCTATCATGAAGGCGTGAGAAGACGCCCTGTCCCTAAGTTCACATTTCCATGACTGAGTTAGTCAAAAATCTTCTAATAACTTGTAATATAAATTTCCCCATTTACTCATATCTTGAGGAAACATGGGACATGTGGTTAGGTACGGACATTTTCGCTGTGTGCATAACTCCCCCCCCCCACCGTTACCATTTCCCCTGTAGGATTTGTAGCGCATACTCCAGCCTGAAATTCTCCCACTCAGAGGCACTTGTTGTCTGCGTACAGTTTTGTCTAGACTCTGTAGGACCTCTTGTCTGCCACTGATGCTGACCACTGTACCCCAGACTCAGCGTTTGGAAGTATTCAGGACCCGGCGTTGCAGACAAGCAAAACGTCAGCTGTTAGTGCGTCCTTTGTAGGTCAATCCGCTACTGCCAATACCAATAACTTGTGTTCAACAATTACTTCCTATTATTGCTATGCAATCTCTTCCTTGGGATAGACTGAAGTTTATTTTCATTAACTTTATACTAGTTTTTGTATTGCGATAGGACTTTTTAGAAACGTATTCTCTTCTTTACCGATTCAACACAAGAAAATATAATTATAATAGCTCAAAATACAATTTTAAGCATATATATAAATNTTTGTGATGTAACTGATGAGAAGAGCTGAGAATTGTACAACCTTGACCGAATCCCAACAAATTCAAACGTTTATATTCAATAAATTGTTTACAAAAAATGCTGCTTAAAGAAGATATTATATATATATGTAGAGAGAAAGTGACAAAGAGAATGAAATACTCGCTACTGGGAAATACATAGTAAATAAGAATAGGTGGGAGAAAAAGTGTAGTGAACATACAAAAAGAAATCTTTATTTTTTCTTTTTGTGTGCCCACTACACTCTTTCTCTCTCTCTCTCTCTCTCTCTCTCTCTCTCTCTCTCTCTCTCTCTCTCTCTCAGATATATATGTATGTATGTATAATAGTCATGAATTATTTATAATAGTGAAGGTGGGGGAAAATTCCCAACACTTGTAGTTTGGATTATTAAATATCCTTCTCAATGTGCATTTCTCGAGAAAAGATAAAAAAAAAAACAAAAAAAAAAACAATACGTAAATATTATGCTCGGTATGTTCACATTGATATAGAGGGTTAGGTTACATTAGTCATATTGATGTGCAGTTGTATAAGACTTACCTCAAACTACTCATTTATTTGTCTTGGTAACAGAAATTTTAAAATAACAATTGTATGAAAATGTTTAATTACTTACTTATGCTAAATATCAAATGTTACCTAATAGTTTTATAATTTTTTAAATAGTAATCAATTTTCAGCTCTGATGAAGGGAAAATTTATCCTCTAAATATTGGCCTAGACCAAATTATTAAACGAAATTATTTTACCAAAATCCTCAATAACCATTATTTTTTTTTCTGAAAACCTGGTCGATAAATCACACGCACACGCGCGCGCGCGCACACACACACACACACACACACACACACACACACACACACACACATATATATATATTATGTGCTTTTATATAGTATAAGAAGCTGTTATCAGTTACATTTGTGGAATCAAACTATTCTAATTGGTTCTATGACAGGACTTTTGAAGGTTTAGAGCAGGTTTCAAAATAGATAATGGTAACCTCCTAAGTAACCTTTATATAAAATGACGTTTTGTTCTGATATTGCCTGAGGTGAGTTGCGCATGCGTGGTAAATAAGCCGGAACTCCTAGAGAACTAGTCTGGGATATCAAACCTCTAATGGTAAGAGGTTTCAGACTGTTTACAATTCTTGTAGATCAAGAGAATGTAGAAGGAATAGGATTGCAGGCAGAAACAGGCCGTGACTTTCAGAATCACTGCTGATACGCGCCATTTCACTTATATAGCTCGTGAAATTTCACCGACTTTTTAACAGTTACTGAAATGGCTCTGACCTTTTTACTCACTCCAATTAATTGTCTGTTATGCCGCTGGAATTTATCTATACATAAGGTAATATAATTTACTTATGTTATAAAAAAGTATTAGTCAATGAAATAGTAAACTTTAAATATAAGAGGGTATATTCACTGTTATTCAATTAAAAATAACTAACCAATAAACATTTGATACCCTTCTATGAAAAGGGATTGGAGTCCGCTCTGGTTGTTTTGTATTGTTCTTCCATTATACAGAACTCCAAGTTGAAGAAAACTTTAGGAATCTGTAACGCAAGGGCTGCGTGTTCTATGCAGATTTCCAGGTTTCCATCCATGGACGCAAATCCTCCATTATAAATGGTGAAATATATGTTATAAGTCGGAAAGAACTAATATTGTATATAGGTACGACCGCTAAAGTTAGCTCTAGACTGGCCGGGCAGGTAGAGTGGGGGAAGCGCTCACCCATCGCAGTTACATTCTCAGACAATTAATGAGAGGGAATAGAATGAAAAAATCTATCTGTCCCAGCCAGGACTCGAACCTGGATCTCCTGCCTGCTGGTTAGCATACCGGCCCGGTAGGCAGGAGATCCAGGTTCGAGTCCTGGCTGGGACAGATAGATTTTTTTATTCTATTCCCTCTCGTTAATTGTTTAAAATTTACGTGGGATAATAAACCACTACCAAATAAATATTTACATTCCTAGATTTCATCCTTAAAAAGGGATTTTCGTAAAGATTTATGTAATATAAACTTTAGAAAATATACTACTCTAAGATGATTTTAGTTGGGGTTCGGTCAAGGTATGTCCAAAAAACTCAAATTTAAAAAATGTATTTTTTAATAAAGGATTATCTGCCAACGTTTCGGCTTACATTGTAAGCCATCTTCAGGGCTATCATGAAGATGAGAGAGGCCGTCCTGTCCCTAAGTGACCGAACCCCAACTAAAATCTTCTTAGAATAATATCTACGGTCAACAAACTCTCCTTTTGAACATTAGAAAACATAATTTACACTTATTATTTTATCCATACAGTTTTTACTTCACATCTGGTTTAACGAAAGATTAGTATATTCTAGTGCGTGATATTAAACCCTGCATACCGAAATTATTTATTTTCTTTTAAAAATAACAGTTTCTAATATAATGCTAAAGAACATAGATGTTATAATGCTAAATTTTACATGTCTTTATTCTATACAGTTTTTCCGTAACGTAAATAATAACTTTTTATTTTAACATTTTATATTTTTATCTCCCTGTTTACCCTTGCTCTTCCCAGACCGATTTCAGTCATCAACGAACTCATCAAACGATTTGTTAAATAAGGGTTAAATGCCAAAGTTTGTTTCTTTAAATTGTTCTGTTAACTGCATTATTTTTATTACTTTTTTTTTTTGTCATGAGAGTTCGATAAGTTTGATTTGTGTCTTATGATAAGTTATGTTGATTAACTTGGTAGTGTTCGGTCAAGGTTGTAGTGGTATGCACATGAGGATGTGAGTTGATGCAGTTTTGTGATGTAACTGATGAGAAGAGCTGAGAATTGTACAACCTTGACCGAATCCCAACAAATTCAAACGTTTATATTCAATAAATTGTTTACAAAAAATGCTGCTTAAAGAAGATATTTAAAAAGATAACTATAATAGTTGGGCTCTTGTTTTATTCTTTCTTCCCAGCCAGCTTACCATATAGCAAACCTTAGTATTAAAATATTTTATAACAATTGTTCTTTCTGGTTTTTAATATTATTTTGGTCATTTACCCAGAGCTATGTCCATCTTTAATGAAATGTGAGGAATCTGCTTTAATTACACAGCTCCTGCGTGACCACTCTTATGTAAGTCGGTATAGCTCCTGAGGAAGGAAGAGTTTTGATTGGTCCAGGGCTTGTGGCCGAAGCTCTTGGGAGGTAGCCAATGAGCTCTCCCCCCTCCACTTCCAGGTCACCTACGTAGCTCTGGACACGAAGCGAAGGATAACCGCCAAATCCAGTCATCCCCAGAGCTATACTCTCCTCGTACGTGTCTCTTAGTTAAATTCTTAGCTAGACTATATGTCCATTTTCACCATCTCTCATCTCTTTGAAATTGACATCGTGAGTCTAGCTTATTTCAGAGGATCAGATGTGTTACACCGATTTGATTAAAAAAGAAAAAAAAACTGGACATCTTTGGGTGCTATGGATATTTAGTAAAAATGTATGAACACTTTATTTTATATATTATCAATAAAATAAAATTTCAAATATGAATACACATTATATCTTATAAATTCTTAAAATGGAATGTTACATTTCGAACGTGGTCGACGTATTTATTTGATGTGAATCTCAGAAATTTGTCTTGTTGAGTAAAATGCGAAAGTGTAGTAAATAAAAGACTAACTAACTCAGTTAGTTTCGCGTACAAAGAACGCCTCATCGGGTACACTATAATTTACAATGGCTGACCTTTTCCAATAATGGCTACGTCAAAGCCGTGTGAGGATATAAGGTTATTACTCGAACTCTAATTATTGTATAGACTCCCAATGAGTAAATTATTTAAAAGTAAATTATTTATTGACATTTCGCATTTTCTTTGCAATTTGGATGAAGATTAGCTTTCGTATTTGGATTTTTCTTAAATATTATCTTTAATATCGCTGAGATAACAGCGTTGAAAAAAATAAAAATAAGGCGTCCTGAATAGCCAGCATAATAAACATTGGATAAACAAAATTTACCTTTGCTTGATTTTTCTCCATAACGTTATTATATTTAGGAGATCTTGAAAGAATTTAAAAAAAAAAAGTCATTTTTGGAATGGTGCACTTAAATTATGTTTAGTGAAATGCAAAGAATTTGTTTTCCTGATAGATTTTTGCAATTTTTTTCTATATTTTCTACGATTCTACCCCCTAAATACTAAAAATGATGTCTTTATAAACATTTGGTTTGGTTGTGGTTTTTATCCCACGTAAATTTTAAACAATTAATGTAGAGGGAATTGAATGAGATACCTGGCGCGTCCTGGTAGCACAACTGGCAAGTGCACCGGCCCGGATAGCAGGAGATCCAGGTTCGATTCCTGGCTGGGACAGTTAGATTTTTTTATTCTATTCCCTCTCATTAATTGACTAAAAATGATGGTTTATAAAATCTCTCTCTCTCTCTCTCTCTCTCTCTCTCTCTCTCTATATATATAATCGCAAAAGATTATGAAAATTATGTTTAAATATTTTTTCCCTAAATTNTATTCTTCTTTTTTTTTTTTTTTTTTTTTTTTTTTTTTTTTTTCCTTTTTTTTTTTTTTTTTTTTTAATGATCGACAATAAAAAAACGCTCCTCCCTATTGAGCAAACAAAATCGCCCGCAGGGAGTCTATCGTTCTCTACATACTTTCTGTGTATGTGTTGTTGCGGGGAGAGGGGGAGGGAGTGCATATATCTTGTCTATAAGGCTTTTCGTACATGCATATACTCTCTTGTCTACATATCTTAATTCTCAGATACACAAACGGACAGTACTGCACACACTTATTATGTTTTATTAAAAATACAGTCTATTGAACGGTTAATTTTTATTTATTTTAAGCTGAGGAGTTTCAAGGCCATGTGCCTCCTCCTCAGGGCGTAGACACCATGATTACAGAGTGCTCGCGCTGTATGCCCTGGAGCTAAAGTAGGGAATCGCTATACTGTTCTACGATCATGGTATCTGGGTTCTGAAGGCATTGAAAGCGCTCAGCTTAAAGAAAAAAAGAATACAAATAATGCGAAGAACAGGCTATATTTCTGTTATCTCAATTTAGTTTCTTCCTTTTTTTTAATGCTCTTAAGAATATATATGAGTGATTAAAAAATTATCATTTGTAATGTAGTGAAAAAATTCGAGAACAATAGATTTAATTTAATACATTTAAATATATTTTTATTTTTAAAAGGTTTTCTACATTTATTTATTATTCTTATACATATAACAAGCCATATTTATTTCATTCAGTGATTATAATAAACTTTGTAATTTCTTAACAATATTTGCCTAGCATGTAGTGTTTATAAAAATTACGTTGGGGGAGAAAACCCACAAAAATATGCATTTACATCTCTGTTGGTGTCGACGTGGAAGATTACCAGGATGGGTTTGGAAAGACAATACAATGGATAAGGGATTAGGATGCGATGGGGTATAGGTGTAGTCTTTAAAGAAACAGGATTAGGTCTTGGATGAAATTGATTGGTAGGTCGATGTTAAGGGTTGAGTCGGTTACATAAAAGGGTGCGTTTAAAATGTTTCTAAGGACTTCGGCCATTAAGGATTTGATTCCTTAGGTATTAGAAGGATGAGCCCCATACTAATTATGCTATTTAAATTTTACATATTTTTTATTAATTTTTTTATTTCAATTGCTTAATTCCAAAATAGCAGTAAACAATTTTGGAAATAAACAATTTCTGTAATAAAAATATCTGAAATAAAAATAAAGATGTAATTAATTGCATAATTAGTATGGGGTTTATCTTTCTCATTATTATCTAATATTTATGTTCATTTTGTATAAGGAAGATATTTAAAAACGTATTAGTAATATATTTAAAAATGTATCTAGCTAATTTTCCGATCTCTTTAGGCATCCTGAAATAAATACAGTTAAATAAGTGTAAAGGATATTTTTTTTGTTGGTGTAACAAGGAGAATATAACATCCCCATCCTCCTCTTCTTTTTTCGAAGGTTAATGCCACCAACGTTCCAGCGTTGCGTTCCTTTTGGCCTCATCCCCATCGCAAGCTTTTAAGATACTCCATTCACTTCAACTTAATCTTTGCTATAGCATTGGAAATCTGCTTTCCTGCACTCAGCCCCTGCGTGATTGCCTCTCACCCGGCGGCTTGGGTTGTGAGCTCTTCTGACAACTCCTTGTAGGTCTGTATCCCTGGTCGTCAACCCCAGCCATTATCGGACCTTGGGAAGGTCGTCTATCCTCCCACCAGCGTAAGTAGACTGCCGAGTCTCCCACATTTCATGTCTGTGTGTAATTGTCCATTTTATGTGTCCTCCCCACTTACGCAACTAAATGTATTTACTATTGACAATGATTGATAACTAGTACGAATACTTGATTTAAGTTTGTATGTATTTATTTGAAGAATATTCAAAGGACGTATAGATAAAACATGATAAAAGTTAAATGAACTTAAAATAATACGATTTGAAAAATATACAATTAAGTAACAGGGAAAAAATCCTGGAATAAAAATGTCTTTTGTTACATATAATGTATTATATAAACCTAAGAAATGTATTTATAAATATTACTAAAACTTCACTTTTTGAGAAAATATTTGCACCTTGATCCAATCTATAGGACTTTCTTTTTCTTTTCTTTTTTGGATCCGAAAACGGCCAAGGAAATTATTTTAATGATGATGATGTCTAATGATTGAATTCCAAAGATATTCTTTTAAGAAGTAGACATATCATGACATTATTGCTCGCAAAAGTCTTTTTAATTGTGAAAGTTAGATTGATGGGCTTAATTGCTTATTAAAATATGACGTACTGTTTGGCCTGACGTTAATTAATCCTTAAAGAATTTCCTCAAGTTTTGAGAACTATTTAAAAACAAAAAACAACTACGAAAATGTGGGTACAGAGGGCTGTAACGTAAGTGCCACATGAAATGAATGTTTATGTGACTGTTTCCAAGCGTTGCCACATTAGCGCTAGTGACTTCTATCAGGAAGAATATGTATTTGATAGAGAAACATGCTGACCCCAACTTTTACGAAAACCTTCATTGTTTATGACTGGTTTTTAAGCATATTTCCTTCAATGAAATCAACCTATTCACGTTGCTCCAATAAAGCAGAAAATTTCAACAGATCTTCAACGATACTACATTAAGAAAGCAAAAATTTTCGTCAGTTCAAAATATATATATTTTATAAGTGTTTTTACAAACCATTGGATGAGTTCATTAATTCTTGAAATCTGTTTAGTTTAGTGTGGGTTTTTTTTATGAAGACTAAATTCAAAAATCATCATAACTTGTAATTAAAATATTTATATATAATTTACTTACTCTTTTTAAACATAACATTATCACAAAAAATTAATATTAGGAAAAAATATAGTTATGGACCAAAAATCAATAACAATTTAAGAATACAGATAAATCAAAGTTAATTTATTAGGACAAATAAGTACGTCTACTATATACAGCTAACAATCCCAAATACTGCCCTTCATAACGAATACATAAATAAATAGAAGATATAAGTTACTTACAGCAAATAACAAATATATGCAAATGAATCAAGTGTGCTTATTAATAAAGGGGACGGATCTTACTAATTACTATTACTGATCACTTCACTGTTACCGACACTGTAGAGGCTACGACCAGCCTGTCACTCTGTGGCAAGCGATCTGTCATGAATGATAGTATATATAATATATGCTGTACTATATACTAACACTAGCTGAGACTTTACCTATTACTAACTAGGGAGGCCGCTAGCGTGCTGCTTTTATAACTTCGTGGAAAGGGCTAGGCAAACCTAGGTTCCAATAGCGATTTCTAAGTAACTCTAATTACCGCTTTTAAAGAAAGGAAACAGGTGTCTTTATTCAATTGGCCTTTTCCCGCACAGGTCTGGTTCTTACGAAACCTACTTCCCTAGTCTTTAACTATATTTAAGAATGTAATTTCGATTGTTGGTCGTGCCTTTTTTTTTTTTTTTTTTTTTTTTTTTTTTAATTTTTTTTTNATTCTGATTAATTCAAATGCCTCATTTTATTATTATAAAAATAAATAGCTAATTACATAATAAAAAATTTGTATGTTTAGGATATTAACCTTCTTTGTCAGGGAGAGAACCAGTTTTATTTTAAATAAATCGATAATCGATACTTTAATTAAATTTATTAGAACGTAATGCAATTTCAAAGTTAAATATATTGGTTAAGAAAGTTGTTGAATAGTAAATTATCTACTTTTTATTGATTTTGCTGCAGCAATGTGTGTGACGGTTAGCCATATTTCCGAGATATTCTTACATCTGGGACTCCAGTGATGTAACCGCCTCTGTCGAAATGTTCGGATAATTTCGGTGTCAAACCACCTCTGTAATTACACCAAGTTGTTTTTGTAATACTGCAGGTGAGCGGTACGTGCGAATACTATATGCTAGGGACTATATGACAGGGATATCTTTCGTTTAAAAAAAATAGTTTCTAAATAATATAAATTACAATTTCTATATTTTCTTCAAATAATTCAAGTATGAAGTTGATAATCATTTAAATATATTATTTTAACAGAAGAAGTAAAGGTTACTTCTAAAGATGTAATTGAGCCATACCTGAAGCGGAGTTAAGAGCTGATGAATGACACACAGACACTCACACAAATAAAAAAAAAGTAACAAAAACAAATTTTCCTTTTTTTTTTTTTTTTTTTTTTTTTTTTTAACATGGAAACCAAATGTAGGCTTTTTATTGATAACTCTTGATATAATTAATTTGTAATTGAAAACGGATAATTGGAAGAGGGGATTAGTGGAATAAAAAAATATATAATCGTAATATCGTCGTTATTATTTAAGGTACGAACAAGTTTATAATATGGTAGATGTAAAATGTAACTAACGTATATTTTCTATAAGATTTCTACGAGAAACACTAACTAAGGAAGACATGTGGTACCTCCACTTCCACCTTGTTCCTCCTGTTCTTGCACTCCAGCTTGGAAATCTGCTTGGGTTACGCAGGACGGGTCTTTCCAATATTTTCCTTGTAGATGGCCGTTACTTCTCCGGATGACTTGTTCCGTTCCTCGGTCCGCTGACTGCGATGGCAATTATTTGTGCCATACTTTGCCAATTGATTTTTTAGTGACTCCTTTGTGTGGGGAGTCTCCGGCCGGCCTTTCCTGGCTCGTCTTCTGCCAGCGTCCGAGGATTAACGGAGTGCTTTTACAAGTCTTCCCCCCCCCTTGTCATCCAGTCAATCAATTGCCGGGTTGATGACGAATGAATAGGTTGAGTTGTTTTTACTCTTCCTGAACCCAAGAAAGCTGCCTGCTCCACTGGGTATCTGGGGCTAAAATTTCCCACCATATCTATTTTGTAGAATACAAATACATCAAAATTTTCATTAGATACGGTTTAAAGAATATAATTTATAGGAGAAGCCAAAAATATGGTCCTTTCTAAATTTGCATCAAATGGTACTTACTTGGGCTTGCCCAAATCTATGCCTGCCTTACGCATACTTATAAAAGGAATACAATAAAAAATAGGATGATTTTATTTCACGGAATTAATTTTTAATATTTATTTATTATTTACTATTTCTTATTATGTACTTATCATTTTTTGTAATAATTATTATGACTTTATTCTTGATTTTATAATGTATGATTCTAATTTAAAATATTTTGAAAAAATTACATATTTAAAATTTTGTTTTTACATTTATTTTTGTACTTAAATGTAAAAAAATTATTAATCAAGTTTTAGTAGTTTATTCAATACCCCATCGTATTTGNCTCCAAATAATTTATGTATTAAATATCTAAGCAATATTCAAGAGTACTAATTTATAATAAATTACCGAATTCTTCGCATTGGAAAAGTAATAATATAATTTTTTGTTGGATCTGGGATTCTAAAATGATATGCTGATGATTCATAGTCAGCTGGTCAGCTTAACATTCTAGTCCCTCCATTATTTTCTCTTCCATTCAGTGTGCTAGAATGAGTGCTCCACCACTCCACTACTAGCAGAAGCACAGAAAAAAGAAATAAACATTTTTTTTTTAACGTAGTAATGAATTGTTATTGCCTTAAATATTAAGTGTTATCATTTCAAATCGAAGTAAGGTATGTATTCTTACATATACATGTATCCTTTTCTCTCAACTATCTTCTTGAATTTACTGCCTCCTTCGTTTGGGGGATATAATATCTGTTTTTTGCCAGCGATAATTGCTCAAGATTTTTCTGGTATTAATGTAATAAATATATTTCATCTCGATGTATTTCATTTTACTTTGTGGAATATATATATATATATCATTCATTTAAAGCATGCTTTATAGACCCAAGGTATCGCCCAGACTTCAGAGATCTATATTCCTATATTCGTCTCCTACACATTGAAAAATACCCTCGAATAAGCGATCTGGTATGTTTCAGGGTGACCGATGAGTGTTTGAGTTTACTCAATTAGATAAGTTGTCACCTGTAGACTGACTGATCTGAACAAACTGGAGACCATTCATATTCACATAGCTAATCATTTAGTATCACAGCTGCTCGCCAGAGAGTGATATAGTCGTGGTCCTTGAGTTTCGATATGAGGTTTAGCGTTTGGGTTTATGTTAGCACGAGCATTTCCATAAATATGCGAAAGTCTACGGAAATGCTGCCATGTCGCAAATCTCATAACGCATCACCATCGCATCACGACTACATCACTCTCCGGTGAGCAACTGTGGTACTAAAAGATTAGATATGAGAATGTAAAACCAGGTTCTTCAAATACGTTTGTATGTTTTTACTGTTTGTTTAAAGTCATTTTGTTTTGCTGGGGAAGCAAAATAAAAATAAATATTCAGAATATTTTAATAGCTTCATTTTCATAATACATCCTCTAAGAATGGTTATATAGTTTTATTTAAAAGTGAAAATGACTAAGAAGAATTCTCTCTCAGCAAGGAAATCCTATCGAGACACGAGAGAGAGAGAAGTGCATTACTTCAGTTGCACTAAGTGCATCATCAGAGGAAGGCTTGGGTTCCCCGCTGTCGTGACCATGTCCCGCTAAGTCTGCCCTCACGAAGTCGCCAATTACTCTGTCGCGGGGAAGTAACTCGCATGTCCCAGCAATCTGGTGTGGACCGCTCATCAAGACACAACTTCTCTTTCTTGAAATATTATATTCGATAAGATTTATAGAAAAATAACGCATATTATGGGAGATATTATGAATCGTTCGGATCTCCCGAGCCTGGCTCTGCGGTTTCGAGTCCCGTCCTGGACTTGTGCCGTGGGCTACCTGCCGGCTGTACCCTCTATCCCTCCGCGATTCGAAGCTAATGAAAGGAAGGTAAAACAAATGAATAAATTAAAGAATTATACTGAAACAAATGCCGATTTCTAAAAATGCAAATTCGAAGTTGGGTAGGATCCACTCTTTTAGTTACAGAAAGAAACCATGTTTATTAATCTCCCATTAATTCGTTTCTTAATATTTAAAAATGTTTAATTCTGAAAAAAAAATTATAGGAAATAATAGGTAAAAAATTAATTATTAAACGTGCTTGGAGGTTGGTTAGCCATCGAGTATTATGCTGGAGATGTTTAGTCATGGTTTCAGCCAAGGTCATAAAATACTTCAAAACTATTGGGTATTTGTTTTACTATTGCCAACGTTTCGACTCAACTTGTAAGTCATCATCAGGGCTGCAATACGAACAGAGATATGATATGTTAAAAGACAGAAAAAAGATACACAGAATAAACACAACAAACTTTGAACCTCATTTCACCGGTTGTTTCTCAGTTTAGTTCTACACTCTGAGATGTGACCATAAAACCACCCTCAGAGATCTCTTAAGACGTCACTATCGGTACATATAAAATTGATTTATTTTTTCATATTTGTCTAGTTAAAATTATGTATGTCTTTTTCTGTCATATAACATACAACGTCCCTGTCAGTTCATTCGAATCTATAATTTTAATAGTGTGTTTTCTTTTTTTTAAATTATTTATTATCTTTTCTTTTTTTTTTTCAAACTGACAGCGACCAATATTATAAATTGAAAGAAGAGCGGCACGAAATTTGATCCTTGATGGACTCCTTCGTTTCTCAATTTCAGTTCTGAATTATAAAAGATTTCTTCCCTTAATTATTTAACGTTATTTTTTTTTAAATTGTTATCAAACAGGCATATCATTATAGATATTTAGTCATGTACCTACGATTATTGAGTGTTGTAAAATTTATAATATTGATATTTTCGTTTTGAAAAAGCTTAATTGAACAAAATAGGTGCAAAATATAACTTTATTGAATTATCTTCTACATATTTTTTATGAAAAACTTTTCCTTCCCGACCAGTCTAGAGGAAACCTAAGTTGTCATAACTGTTACGCTCACTGTTCCCTTCGGCAGGTTAATTAAATGTGGCTAAAATGTAAAATTACCTTCTTTATGGTAAATTTGGCTCATCTGACGCAGCTCATGCGTGCCAGACCAGCTGGAGCCTCCCTCTCTCTCCTGCTGGAGCCGTCCCACTCCCTACAAGATCCAGGACAAGGTCGACCCCCGCCAGGGCAGACAGCTGACTCCCGTACGTGGACAGACCCAGTTCCCTCGGCCTGGGAGACCTGCTATACATCCATCCGATTCGGGTTCCGGCTAAGTCACGTCGTAGGGAAAACTAAGCCAGACCGGCCTCTTTATGTGTCCACCGCAATTTCCCACTGTCGGCGCCACTTGCAGCAGCTGATAACTTCCCCCACTGGTCCGTATGCTTTCAGTACCCGTCTGCCGCCAGCTTGCTCGTTGTTGGTTCTTAATGAGTTCGCCAACTCGTACAATAACTTTATGATTCCAATAACCCCAAGGCTAGACTTGTGATTTCTTATCTCGGAATGGGTTCATACAGCCAATAGTATAAAGCCCGTAACGCAGGACCTGCATAAACAAAGCAAATTAATCAAGTTATTATAAAAGTTATTGTTAATTGGCGTTATTTTTCAATTTTTTTTAATAACTTTATGCCTTGCTGAAAAAAATAAAACATTCCCGATTCAAAGTAATTAGAACAGAAGTTGAGAAAGGAAGGAGTCCCCCAAGGATCAAATTTCGTGCCGCTCTTATTTAAATTTATAATATTGGTCGCTGTCAGTTTGAAAAAAAAAAAAAAATCTGACGACTGTCATTGCTTTTCAAAAGCCAAGATAAACTTAAAATGACAGACAAGACAAATATTTTGCTTGTCATGTTTGTACAACAAATATCTAGGCATAATCTAAAATTATTAATTTTAATTAAATTTGGTGTTAATAAAACATTATTAAAGCAAATTATATGGAATTTGGTTCATAATGAAGGGTAACAGAGGAAAGAAGCATTAGCTCTGGAACTTTTAAATTTGAGAAATTTACAAATTTTTAATAAGTAACAATTGACGTCAACCTGTATTAGAAGCTGCATGTTACATAACTAAAGAAGAGTTTAAATAACGTTTTTTATGTGCAATGGAAAAGGAATAAAAATTTTAATTAGAGTATTTAATTAACCTGAAATAATAAATATGCATCATCAGGAATAGGTCTCTAGAAATACACATAAATGTCATTCCAAAAGTTAAGAGAGAAATAAACCGTCTTTCTTACAGACAGACAGACAGACTGACAGGAGAGCCAAACATGGCTGATACACTATTCCTCTGGCAAATCTTTGATCCTTTTCTTAGCCAGCGACCAGATTCCTCTCGTAGGCTGGCACAGCCTCTTACCAATGTCCTGCCTTCGTATTTCAGATGCCCTCTTAACATTTCAATATATAAAAAAATAAATAAAGTAGAAAAATAAAATAAAAAGCCTAAAATCTTTGCGAATTATGCCTAAAATACAAAATTATATATATTATATAAACTGGACGAAGAAAGAGTGTAATGAGCACACAAAAAGAAAAAATTACAATGAGTATTAAACAAAATTTTCGGAGGGATTTCTCGCCCTTCGTCAGTAAGGTGTGAAAAGAGACTGGGCTCTCTACATTATACATATACATTTATACATTGAAGGTTGCAGAGAGAGCAGCAAGTAAATTGTAATGGTAAAATTTTAAAAATAGTAAAGTTAAACACATAACTTTAAGAGCATGTTATGTTTAATTTATAAAAATAAAAACAAAAAAAAACTCAAATTTATACTATAAAAATTACTTAAAATTGCATAAATATTATTTTTTACCCATATA
>KZ807534.1:103781-135653 GCA_000696205.2 Oncopeltus fasciatus | reverse complement strand
ATGTCCAATAAGCTGTATTTTTTTTATTTTTGTTAGCCTCACTTTGAACCACTTAGGATCATGACGGAAGTGGCTATCCACAGGTTGCCACCCAATTGTAAACATCCAGGACAAGTTTTCATCTCAAAAATCTTGCACATGTCGGGATTTGAAGCCTTAGAGCCAGGATCTCGAGACCCAAATGGATCCTATATGCTACCCTAGTGTTTCTTTAAAATAACTGTTGACTTTATAGACAATAAGCTTCAGGAATGAGAATACTGTATACGAATAGACATTGGGAATAAAATAAAAAAAATTAAAAAAAAAAAAAAAAAATCAATCTTAATAGCTACTAGTTAAAAGAAGTAAATACAATAAATTAATTTTATGTATGCCCCTTTTTGAAGGTCAGCGGATAAAAAATAAAATAAAATAAACGGACTAATAATATTCTGTTGTGAGTTCTTTTTGGCTTCACAAGCATAGTTCAAGTCCCATTCTGAGCTGGATTTTTATCCATAAATAAAAGCTTGCCCAGTTGCTAATGGTGTTTGTAATAATGTGTATATATTTCCCCTCCCTCAATGATTTTTTGTGGTTGAAAGGATGATTGAAAGAAAAAAAAACAACTTTTCCTCTAGTATCTGACTTTCTTATTTTTTTAATTGTAAAATATTTGTATAATATATATTTTCTCATTCTTCCATATTCAAAGACAACTGCCTTGTATTGCATATCACTCGAGTACAATTGATCTGAAAACGACCAGCTTGTGTTTCCATTATTTTTATGCCCATATATTTTGAGCTTCAACTGATTTTTTTTTCCAGCATTTTGGCTACAGACAGTATGCCTACGAGAGTATTGTTGTTCCTGGAGTCCTCCCCCCACCCCCCTAGCTTATTTCCCCTTTTCATTTTAAAACCTATTTTCAATTGATTACAATACTATTTATTAGTCATGTGCTTCTTGCGCGTAAAAAAATATATAATCATAAAATAAAACGTTCGTCGCTCAGGAGCTAACTAATCTAAGCAGATTTCCCATGTTTCATTACGATGGAGACAGCTAAGATTAAATAAGAATAAATAATTCAAAAGGCGGAGAGAAGAATGGCCGTTAAAGGAATTACAGCTAAACCAGGAATTAGACTGGCCGGAATGAAAAAGTTAGGAAGATATCAACGATCACACTTATATTTGTAAATATCTACCTTACTAAGCTTTTTTCGTAAAATTTTTGGGGACACAAATAAAAAAAAATTTTGCAACTCCTCTATTTTTCAAAGTTTTCCACAGCTCAAAGAAAACAAACGTAACATTATTATAAATTTTAGTATTTTTCTTATCTCAATTCCACCCCATGAACTTCAGAGAAATCAGTCAATAATTTACAGTAATTTGCCGTAATTCGAAATTTGGTCTTTATCACTCAAAATTACATTCCTAAATATCTTCTTCAATATGCATTTATTTTTTTCTGAAAGTGGTACAGGAAATATATTTTTTTAAATTAAATTTTACATCTATTTTGTTCTGTACACATTTTTTTTTAATGCTAAAAATCATGAAGGAGAAATAGTGTCGGAGATCGGTGCATCTGTTACCTGATAGAGCGCTCTGTCTGTGGTAGAAGTTAGGGGAACTGCTGCTAGAGATCGCTAGCTGCCTGGCTAGTACAGGTTTTTCACTCTGCTCCCAGGCAGCGCTACCTCCAAGAATCAGTTCTGAGGCCCTGACAGAGATGTCGCCACCTCACTCCATTCAATACTCAAAAGTCATTCATAACTGTTCAAAATCTCACCTATCACTCATGTCAAACTTCTGAAAAGTGTTGATTACATTGCATATTCCGCTGATACATGTTCAAATTGTATAATTTATAAGAGATATTTCACTTAGATAATCTTAGGTGGCGTATGATAAATATCGCGTGAAACTTGTCCTTCTTCATTTCTCTTGTTGACAGGCTACATCAGAATTTGCCGTTTAAATTAAAAGTAGGAAAGGCAAAAGCCTTCTCTTGGGACATACACAGCTCTCTCTATAATAAAGCCAATGTAAAGTGTTCCTATTACGTCTGTTTTGGTAACCATTACTGCAAAATAATCCATCTTTTTCAAATGGGCTTCCCTGAAGTGTAAATTTATTTACTGGACAAAGTTCGATTTGGATACAGTAATGGAATATCAATTATGAATATAAGACTTGAACTCAAAAACGTGTGGCATAAAAAAAACATAAATCTGAATGAGAAATATATATAGAGAGAGGCCCAATTGGCTTAAACTTTAAATCCACTTATTTTTCCTTATGAAATTTACATTTTTGTGGAATTTAAAGCTTTCTTTAAATTAAAAAAAAATATATCATACAGACACGCTTTGAAACATGGCAAAAATTATATGGAAGTCTGTTGCAAGTAAACTGGTTTCATTTTAGCTCAATTTTTTATATTTACTGTTACTTTGTTTTTACTGGAATATATGTACAGCTATATGCTCGATATTTATTCAATTAAATGAACATTGCTAAATATCATAAGAAAAAGTGAGAGCTGGACCTTTAGTGGATTATTATAGATCCAATGTTTTGCTTGTAATTTTATTTTAACACAATTTTGTAATTTCGATATTATTATTTTATGCTTTTTTTTTTTTTTTTTTTTTCTTATTGCAATTCCTCCACGCCCATTTATGGGTTCTAAATCCCTTACAACCTCCTTATAATCTTTTATGTAAGTTCATACATTTAGCCAGGTGAGGAATATTAAGAGCATATTGTGATTTTTTTATTATATTTGTATAAAGAATTATTTTCAATTTCTATCTTTTCCACTAAGAATTATAAAGTTTAGCCTTTGACATTTTCATGCTTCATTAAAACCTTGAAATTCTTGTTCTTTATGAAGAGAATGTCTGAAGAGGCTGTTAGTTTAATTAGTTCAAGACATACATAAATCTTTTTTTTTTTAAATTATTATCAAATATTAATTTTTTTTTTCATGCTAAAGATACACTCGTACATTAACACAGAAATCTCGATAATTCTGTACTAGAGGTCTTTAAAAACCGTGCTTATCATACACAAATACACTCATTACACTAAATGTGTTCCTCTGTCAATATTTGAATGACTGATTGTATTTTTTGGATATACCTTGACCGAACCCTGATAAAAAGCATGTATTAAAAATATGTCTTTTTCTACAGTTTATACTCTGTGAAAAGCATATATTAAGTAAGATTTTTACAAACGGTGAAGGAGATTCTTCCTTTTCTTTTCGGCCTAGAGCTCGCCTCAACAAGTTTATCTTTTTTTACTTATTACAATTTTTACCTGAAATATCAAATTATTCATTAACTCGTTTTTATGTTCATTTACAAAAACAGTGATACGGACAGTTTACGTATTACTCGACAGTGAATAGCTATAGCAGTATCAGCCCGGCATATTTTGGAGCAATAAATACCTATAGAGGCCTATCCTAATCCTGTATCTAACATTACATTATTTATTTTTCTCATTCTAGAATTTTCCCGTTTCTCCATTCTATCTTTCTTTTCCTGACTTCCTCATTATTCTTCCAATTCATCGTTTAATTTCAGCCTTCCTCCTCCCCCCCCCCCACCTCATATACTCTTTCTTGTGTGTTACACGTTCATGTTCCGCTTCGCCCTAAAAGAACCATCTCTCTACACTCCAGTGTGATACCCCCCCGTTGTTCATGCGTTCCCTCACCTCACTCAGCTGTTGCTGCTGGAGTACGTGCCGGTAGTCCCTGGAGCGTGGTCTGTCAGGACGTGGAAAGAGGTGTCCTTCCTGAGGTTCCATCAAGTCCTTGGGTATGACCTTCCCGTACCGTTCCGAATTCAGGGCCCAGGCCGTTGTCAGTATACCGGCGAGAAGAAGAACCCATCTCATTGTCTCTTGGTACCTGAAACATTATATCATCAAAGTAGTATTTATCTTTTGTCAAGTTTGTTCTGACTGTCCTCTGATCTGTTCTTGACCTGTCAGAAGTAAGCTACTAAAAGCTTGTATCCAGCTACTATAAGCTGTTTCATTCCATGCTAAAAAAAAAAAAAAAAGCTTTGAGTACTGTCCTAATAATCCTCAGGATATAATTTGGGCCATAAAACAACTTAGGCCGTGAGTTTAAAGTTTACAGTTCAGGTAACCCCCCACTTCTATTTGCTGAATTTCGCTGTGAGACTCCTAAACACGCCTTTTATAAATAAAACGAAATCTGTGTTGATTTTCATTACTCTAAGCTGAATATTACGACCGCTACATCGAAAAAACGTTTTTTTTTTACGAGCATGTGGTATTTGATGTTATAACCCACTCCTATTGGTCTAATTATTGCTGAATAATGAACTTAACCTATCGTTTGGAATTTAACAGCTATATACTTACCTAATGACATATATAAGGTACTGTCTTTTTTGTTATTGGTGTCTAGTAGGTCGGATTTCCTAAAATCTGTCAAGAAAACAATCTCAAAAGCTATGTTCGTTATTTTGTTCTAGCTTAGCGTAATCTTCTGCCTCCTCAGAGCATAAGGAAACATAGGAATAAATATATACCTCTTCTGCATAATTAGTGCCAGCGCGGGTTTTGTCACCTGGCTTATGAGTCAGAAACGTATTTGATAAAGAAGAAAAAATTCTTCTTTGTATTATGCATTCTGAAGTACTAATGGAAAAAATAGGGCGATACTAGTGGAGTAAAAAATATATAAATAAATTATATATTATTTGACTTATAGCTGTTTTTTAATAAAATTAAACTAAAAAAAAGTTGTGCATAATTACATTTTAATTTTCTGTAAAATATTGTCAAATTTATAGTGAGGTTCCCCCCAAAGCCTTCTCTCTATGTCCCCTCCCCCAAATTTAATTAAATCCAGCTGTTTTTGACAAGAAATTTAAGATTGACATTGGTTATACTTGCCATAATGTTGCCTCTTCGGTTCTATTATTCACATTATATTTGTTCATTATTAATTAGACAATTGCCTTTAATGAAATTTCGCTAAAAAGTAACAGTTTTTCTTGTAGATATTTTACAAACTGACATTAATTCCACACAGATGGCAGCACCTACAGATGTGAGAGTTATCCAGACCTGTAGGTGTTAAAAATATATTGCTTTCTTGATGAGGATTTAAAAAAAAAAATGAGGAAAAAATATTCTTGAAAATATAAGGAATGAAAAGTTGTTTCTATTTAAGTTTACCTTGGACTTGATTAGGACCGTTATTTACTGCATATTGCTATTGAGGTATTATTACTTTGGAAACAGCAGGAATCTATATTGCGAGGGGACGTGTAGTCCACCCTGGTCTGAAAAATTTACAATACAATTTATTAATCGAGATTTAACAACAGAAGACCTTAACTTCCGTTAAGTAATGTATGGCTGTTGAAAATGATCTGCTTGTTGGTGATTTTTGAGAAAAACAAATACCAATAAAAAAAAGTATTAGAGTTAACAAACAATATCTAATGCTTCGCGCTTTATATACATTTATATATCTTTTTCCCTCTAATTTCTAAGCGCTTTCAGAATCAGTGATTCCATCTTCAGAGCTCAATCATCTTATAATAAATACTCATCTTACTCTCTGTTTTGATAGCTTTAGTTGCCCCGTATCTCTCGAGAGGATATTAAGCAAGGCAGGAGCACTCGTTATAAGGTGACTGAGCTCTGAAGATGGAATCACTGATACTGAAAGTCCCCAGCATGTATTGGATATTTTTTGATAGCACCAATTGTCATCAACTTCGCTAATAGCACAAATAAAGGAATATGAAGTCTTATTTAGAAAATATGGGGACTCAAGAGGTTGACTCGGAAGCAAAGTGGAATTCAAAAGAGAGACTTATTGGATTCTACAACCAGTTCTAACAAGAGAATATTAATGACCATGGTCGATTGTAAACTGGCCTGTAGAAGTGAGACATGTTCGATAATTGCTCGGGAAAATGGACATCTGGTTACCTTAGCCTGGACATCTGGTTACCTTAGCCTGGACATCTGGTTACCTTAGCCTGGACATCTGGTTACCTTAGCCTGGATATCTGGTTACCTTAGCCTGGACATCTGGATATCTTATCCAAAGTCCAGTCCTGTAACCTTGTCTTCAGGTAACAGGACTGGACAGAATTCGGTCTGAAGTAGCAGGAAATGGTTTCCATTCAGACTGTCTACTGGAAACAAAAGACTCCTGAACTATCAGTTACACTATATATGTATAACCTTTAATAGACCTTTTATTTATAATACTTTTATAAATCTTTGCTTCTTTTACTATGTAGGATTAGTGTCTGAGAATATACAACGAACTTTGAACAAATTCGTGTTTTCTTGTTTTCATAAATAGATATATACTTACAGGAAATCTGCTAAAACTTCCTGAATCGGGCAGGCTACCATATAAAAAAAAAAAAAAATTAAAATTTTAATTAATTTTTTACTGTAATTTGTTTATTTTATTTTTTTAGAATTTTTTCTTTTTTTCTGGATATTACAGGAATATTGATCACTTTAGGGATGGCATAAAGGTTGTCTTTCTTGTTTCAATTAATTTTTTCTTAGCGACCGGTTTTTTTTTTTGTGTATTCAGGCCTGAAGATGGTGCATTGACACCGAAACCGCTCACAAATAAAATTAATTGGAACAGAAAAGACAACCTATGATATATAGGTAAGATGATAATCTCTTAAGTTTATAATTTTTTTTTTTTTTTAGGAATGCTTTTTCCATGTAGGTAGAAATAGTGAAGCGTTATTCTATGTTGTTTAAAGTCAAATCCCTTACGTGACAATATGTATCGGTGGTGTTATCGAATCAGGAGAATACCCATTTACTAAGCTGTGAATAGTCACTGTTCCCAGACAGAGATAAGGAACAGATATCTGTTCTTACGGAATAGTTCTATTTTTATGAAAAGTGAAAAGTGGATCAAAACAGTATCTTTCAGGGACACCAGATTAGCCCAAGGGATTCGTTTTTGTGTTTAGTATACGGTGGTTAACTACAGATAACCCCCAACCTCTCTGATCCCATGTGATGCAATAGCGGATAATAATAAAAATATAACAAAACATTAGTAGCCTGTGAAGAGTCATCCCCCTTCAACTTAGCCCCACAAATATGCCTAATCACAATATTTTCATTAATGATAAATAAAAACAATTCTTGAAATAAAAGTGTATCTGAAATTTTCAGTTCTAAATTTTTTATTTTTTTATTTAACATATAATTAATTAACTATTGTACGTATCTAATAAATTAAATGTTCAAATACAATGAGTTGATAAATTTGTTATTTGTTAAGATACTTTTTACATTGTATACAGGCTACAGAAAATGCATGCAATTAAAAAAAAAAAAAAAAATAGTGTCTGTGTAAACGATGAGATAGGGGATAGCAATGGGGTCAAAAATAATTTTCAATTCAAATTTGTAAATGTAATGTTTGTTAATTTTTGACACATACCTAATATGATAGCAGATTTCCCGTAAGGAAATCTATCTATTCTCGCCGTTAATATAACGCGACTTCTGAAACATTTTTCAAGAATCTTCACCGATCCTACATAGGAGATGCTAAAAAAAGCTCCAGTTAATATTGCATACTCAAGTAGGTATATATTGAATTACAAATTTTTACAACAATAAGACCAACTTGGAATTTATATTTATAGTTAATTATTATATTTCTTATATTTTTTATTTATAGTTTATAATATTTTTTCTTGAAATGTATATTATGAAATATATTTTAGAATGTAATTTCGAGTGTTTTAATCCGAGAGGTTTAATTTTAAAAATACAGAAACCTAATTCGTTATTTTTGTTTTTCATTACAAAAAATGTAAGAAAATTACTCTTGTTTGGGTGTAAAATGTAATTTTCTAACGTTTATGAACTAATTACAACAGTTTTACAAAAACCCTTTGTTCTGGTATACATTTATGAAAGTAGCTACAATGGGCGAGCATCCAATTTTAAAGGATCGTTGAAAATCTTTCTAGCTTCCACTATTTAGAATATATTCTTCAGAATACCTACTTTCTCTGGGAGCTTGATAACATAAAGATTTGTTTGATAATTATCAGATTATTAAACAAATCTTTATTTGTTCATATCAAAAATTATAATTCGCATAGAAAATTGTTATGTGTTCACAATTCTCAGCTATTATCTCTCTTGGTGATAATGAAATCACAGTGAATTTCCATGCTACAAGTAAATTTCCAATTTCGCATTTGTATCCTTATTTACTGGATATCAGGACTTAAATGTGGCGTGTTTCCATGCACTGAGCCTCTGATATCAGTGAAAATACGACGAAAATCTATCTGTGAAATACATAAGCTTTTCTATTTATGGTTATCACTTTCCGCTCATTGGCTAATAGTTATTTATCTTCCTATAATTACCAATAAACTCATTGAAGTTAAAAGACCTTTAACCTTCTTTCAGAAGTGAGATAATTATGTTATCGCTATATTTAAAAAAATTAAGTGCAGAGATATTGTGTTTCCAAACACAATAAACAAGAGAGATGTTACAAAGAAAGATTTTGTACCATTTTAAATTGTAATTTTGACATTAGGATACAATATTTTAAGGGGGGCTTCTCATCTTATTAGTCGATTGGAAATTTTAGTTATTGTTACATGATCACCCAAAATTCCTTTTAAGCTAATTTATATGAATTTTAGTGTGTAATTACTCTATTTGTAAGGGATGGTTCATTTAATTTTTTTTTCAGATGTTTTAGAAAATATGGACTGATCACACTTAACCACTAAATAAATATATGATTTATTGAGAAAAATGAGATATTGAGGTTGTCATAATAATGTTTTAAAAGTCTTAATGGTAGGCACTTTTTACGCTGTTGAAATTTGGGACGGAAATTATGTTTAAAATTATCCTGTATGTAGGGTCTTCTTGCAGTCTGAAATTTGAGGTAACTTACAAAAAAATCTGGTGTTTATTGAGCATATCAGTTGTACTCACATGTCTGCTACTCGAGGACTCCGGACGAAGACTGGGCGCTCCGTCCTTGCTGGAATTGGATAATCCCCTATTGACGATTATCGTCACCACGGCGCAGCCCGTGCGCAGATCTGGTCATCTTGCGCGTGCTCTCGCGCCTCCCAGGATATCTGCCTGATCCGAGCGTATTAATCTGGGCCCCATTACACTGGATAGCCCTCCCAAGTCTGGAAATTCGCTTTTCCCAGGATTCCCGCAATGAAATCATTCATAAAAGAGAAATATAGAATTTGTTGGGGTTCGTTCAGGGTTGATCCAAAAAAAATTACAATTTTTTATTATCTACCAACGTTTCGGCTTACACTGTAAGCCATCTTCAGGGCTATTACGAAGGTAAGAGGGGACGTCCTGCCACCTGGATCAAATGTTCTTGGCTGAACTGTTCATGGTGTCATGAACATTGATCCCCTCCTGCCTTCATAATAGCCCTTAAGATGGCTTGCAGTGTTATCCGAATTAAAACTTTTTTTTTAATTGTAATTTTTCTATCCCCTCTAACCTAACCCCAACAAATTCTCTACTAATACTCTTTTCACGGTGAAGAACTCGCCCTTTAGGAATTATTTAGTGTTTGCAGAATCAACTCTCCATGACACGACTTTCAAAATTTCCTTTGTTCACCAATCCTACATAGAAGGATCTAAAATTATAGTCTGCTCAAAATTATAACATTATAACAACTATAATTTTCAAAATACAGATATTAAGTTCTAGCTGATTTACACAATCCATTGTACATATTCGTCATTGGCTGAAATTGACTCAAGGAAAGAGAAGATTCTATAATTTGAAGTTGTTATATGTTCATTATTATTACGAAAAATATATTGCTAAAATATTATTAGTGTCATAAATAAATATATAGAACAGTAATGAATTGATAAGCGAAAAATGTGTACATTCTTTAATAATAATAATATTTATACGAAAACCTCTTTTTAAAGAAAATTAGAGTTCTTAAAGTTAGAGTGTTGCATGGAATTCCTCTTAAAAAAAAGAGGAATTCCATGCAACACTCTAACTTTAAGAACTCTAATTTTCTTTAAAAAGAGGTTTTCGTATAAATATTATTATTANGTATTATTAAATAATAAAATACATTATTAAATAATGTATTATTTAAAAAAATCAATTGTGGTTGTTTTTTTTTATTATACTAAAATTATAATTCTTTTCATGCTTTTTATATTTTAATGAATTTTAATCATTCAAATTGCAGTGCGTTCATCAAATACAATTTTTTTTATTTTATAAAGATCATTATTTTTACTTAGTCCTCAACTGCGAATGATCAGGGCCTTTGATCAATTTTGCTTATTTATATTTTTTTTTAAATCAAAATAATGGCGACTTTCGATTTTAGGACAAGGTCTTATTTGGCAGTGCTGGCATAACATGTGCTTTGTACATGTTTCAAAAAATTTGTTATTCATAGACACATATTGCGGGCTTGACCATAAAGAAAGGTTACTTTTTGTCGAGCTTTCACAAATCATGGAATGTCATCTTCAGGGCTGAGTAGAGAATGAGCTACTAATTCTTCTTACAGCCCTCATGTGCGAAAGCAGACCTCTTCTAGGTGGTCAAGCCCGTAAAAAGGTATTAATGAATATTCCTGTAGTTTGTGGAGGCCTATGGGAACAAATTTGTTATTCTCAATTTTTGTGAAGCTGTTTTTAATTAATGGTTTTTTTAAATATATCAATTTAGATTTTCTTCTAAAGAAAAAAAAAAATTATCTTTTGAAAAAGTTTGAATGCTTATGTAAAGATTAAAATTTTTGACGATGATCAGCTGACATTTTTAATTAGAATCTGAATATTTTTCTTTTTCATTTGTTCACCTTTTGTGGTTTCTCTTACTGAGAGTAATTTCGGATGTTAAATAAACGAAAAAGAAAATCATTTAGATTAAATTTATTTTATTATATTATATAAATATTAAATAAACAAATAAATATGCTTGATTCTTCTACATATTCCTTCACCTCCTTCGGATAACGATGTACGACACACGGCCTGTCCTGCGATTTCGTATTCTGATGACAGTTATGGTGGCGCGTTTTCCTCTGCTTCCAGCCTGTGACAGTGACATGTTATTGAGATTAAAATGTTAATTATAACATTAATGAATATAAATACTAAAATAACCTAGAAAAGAGTGCTTCTCTTTCTTTTTGAAGGATGGGTTGGGCATTCATCCTTATAGATTTTTATACCCTTATACAAAACTACAAGTATAGGATAAAAAATAAACTTGCATGTACTGACTGAATATATGGAAAAGTTATTCTTTAGTCATTACTCTTCTAATTACGAGAGCAATCAAAACTTTTATAGTTATATACCCATCTGATCCCAGTAATTATTTTTAATAAAGTTCCCTGTTTGAAATAATAGGTTTTTAGTATGTTTAAAAAATGTTAATAGGAATTTTTATTGTTTTAAATTTCTTAAAAATTAATTTAGAAAATTTTATTTTAAAAGTGAGAAATTTCATGATCACAGGTTGTTCTTGTATTAATACATAATTGCAGAATTTCAGTCGTTTCTGCTAGTTATTTATTTTTTGTCTGCCCTTCTGTGGATGTAGGCGCTGTGATTATTTACAGGGGAAAAACAATTTGAATACAATTTATCCCTATACTAGGAAATTACATAATAGATTTTTGGCGTTGGACATAATCTAAATTGGCCCCCATTAGAGAATGTAATACCCCTGGGGAAGGAAGTTTTGATCTTATTATTTGAAAATATATGAAAAATCTTTAAAGAAAATAAAATAAATAAAGAACCTAGAAAGATTTATTTTTCCTTTTGATATTTATGTAAAATAACTAGAAGATTTTACATAAATACTTTTTAGATAAATAATTTTTTTTTCTTTTTTTAAAGATTTTAAATGTTAAAGTCATATTATGTATTTGTAATAAATGCATGTTGTTTGCTTTGGGTATTATGATGTTATGTTACACAAGTGTGTGATAATAATTTTGTATGTTATGATATGGAAGTGATACAAACATTGCGTTGCATGATATATTTATATGTGTATTGTTATTGGGCATGTGGGTTTTTACCCTTTTGATGGGATAGTGATGTATTAATAATAATGATCATCTAATATCTTATATATGTGTATATATATTACATAGAATAAAATTGCCAAAGTATCTAAATTATAATATGTATATTTAGATTTCAGGAAATAAATATTCTATTCTAGTCTATTTTTTTGTCCAGAATCTATGGTTTCGAGTATTGTGACAAGGCTAAAGACTTTTATTTAGTTTTAGAGGCAATTATTCCATTTCTAATGAATTTATTTAATAAATAGCCTTTTTACAAAAAATAAAAAATAGGAAATCACTTTTTTTAGAAATTTTAATTTTCTACTTACCACATTGGGGATGGGAAGTTCATCATATTCCCCGGATGGGAGTCCTTGTTCTTCCACAGATTTGATTATTAACTGAAAAAAATAAATATACTTAATGATAATACATAATAAATAGAAAAGTTAAATAATATATCCAAAACTTCATACATCATTTTATTAATCTATATGTACTTTTGTAAATATAAGTTTAGAAGAAAAAATATTATTTGACTCATAGTTTTTTTTATTATAAATAGTCGTCTAAAAGAATTAATAACTGGTACTCACAGGATCTGAGAGTTCCAGCACTTCTTTTTCTTCGTTTCCGACCGGAATCTCTGGAACTCCTTCGGTAACAGATCTCGGGAGACGCTGGAGCCACAATAAGAACAGTTAAAGAAAAATATATAAAAACTATTCCAATAACACTCTAATATAGCCAATTGTACGATAATAAATGCCGAAATATGCTTATCCTATTCAATGTTTTAAATTAAATGAAAATATTGGTCATTTATTGAGTGAAAAATTTGTTAATTTTCTGACTGTCTGACAAATGAAAAACACCTCTTACACCGCTGAAACGAATCCCAAATAATTATGGCTAAAAGCTTTATTTACTTATTTATTTTTGGCTTTTTCAATGTATGAGGTGCGCTAATGTTTATTTTAATTGTAACGAATAAATTTTCTTATTTCTTTACAGAAAAATACACTTATGTCTATAACAATAGATGGTGAAGGCATAATGATTTGTGCGTGAAAACAAAGAGTGAACTATTTGTGTGAAGTCAAAAAAATCATTTATTTGCTAAAATATTTATTCGCCTATTTTATCAACGTATACATAAAATTTTCATTGTTTATGCAATCAGACTCTTTCTTTTGTACGGACCAGTGGTTAATTTTCTTCTAGTCTATGTATAAAATAGTAACTGTACTTGTTTAATATATATGCTTTAACTTTTTACTTTTACTTAAATTATTCTTATTTAATTGTATTTTTTAATGACATAGAATGACAATTATTTACGTAAATAAAACACAATAACCTCATACTATACTTCAGATATCCGAACTATTTATTGCACATGGAGGCCATGTTTACAGTAGATATTTAAGAGACCCAGAGTAGAATCAGTGCGTACCTCTAGATAAGGTTCCTGCGGGCCGAGGTAGTCCTCCAGATCCTGTGTACTGGAAGGTCTGTCTGCGCTGAATCCTCTAGCGTGTCCTGCGACAGCCAGCAGGAGTAAAAGACACACTGATGTAGACATATTGGTTTTCTCTCGACCTGAAAAGTCAGATTTTCAAAATTAAGTTAGAAAATTATTCTGCTATTCTATTATTTCTGTCATTTGAACGACCATAATGTAATTTTAATGCTAATATTTTGTAGTGAGAAAAAAAATATTTTGATAATTTTATAATTATAATTATAACGGGCTCGTCTTGCTGGAAAAGTTGATTTTTGGCACATCCTGCGATGCCTTCTTCAGGCTGAATGGAGATAAAGGTTTAGGGTCATTCTCTAATTACCATAAAGAAGCCATCGCAGGATGTAGAAAAGACAGAGTCCATCCTGGAATAAGTATTTATGAATATTTCTGGAGTCCTTAAAAGCGCACGTGTACCATTTATAATTTGTTAAACTTTTAATTATTAATGTGCATTTTAAGTTGTTTATAAATTAAAGATGGAAGTTAAGAATTTTTTTTTGAGACACAAATTTTCTANTAATTAAAATAATTAATTTGTAAAAAAAAAATATAAAATGTTCATGCAGATTTCCCACTGGGAAATCAAGCTAATTAAGTTTTTAAGTTTCTTTTCCCAAGCAGTTGGATGAGTTCATTAAACAGAAATAGGTGGGAGGGTTTAGAGGGAAACCATTCGTTATTATCATTTTTATTAGCGTTACTAAGAAAAACAATAGAACAAAATAGTTATAAAATATATTGTTATAATATTTATTTAAAAAGGACACTCAAATCATAAAATAAAACGCATTTTGTGATTGATATTTAAGAATGTAACCATCATGTTGTGCGGATCCACTTATTTTTATAATATAAAAACAAATTCGGAATTTAAGACCTTTTTTGGCATAAATCAGATGACAGGAAGGAAGGTTATGAAGGACACTACAATTTATAATCGTAATATCTTCATTGTTAATTGAGTTTTGAAAATGTTTACAGGACATTATAGATATTAATGCATTTTTCTGAAGTTTATGTTCTATAATAATTTTTGCGAAAAACGCATATTAAGTGAGACAATTCGAAATGTATTTACGATATGTGAAGGCTTCCCCCACTCTTCATTTCCGTCAGCAAACTCCGGTTTAATTTTAATATAACTAACTAGTTAAAAATACCTGTGAAATGACAATTAGTTGTATATGATAACTGTTACTTTATGTAATAGCTACTCACTTCGTCTGGTGTTACTTCTTCACTGTCAGATGGTGACTGTCTCTCCTACCCTTAGAGGACCTTATATACCTCTGTCACAGATCTGTTCTCCCCTGAACGCTCTAGTCACTGCTAAATTTGTTCGGGATTCCCTGGAAAATGTAGTTTCCTCATCCATCTGTTATTGCTAGAGCTTAACTCTTATTGAATATGAATTTAATTGCACTAAACCCCTCGTAGGATGTCCAGAATGAAAGAGAAAAAAATTATACCATAGGTGAGGTGTATTTCTTACATTTCTTGATAATAAAAAAGAGAATATATTTTTATGCATGGCGAATGGTAAAGAAGTATCCACATTTTGATAAATTTCTAGCATTAACTTATGTTTATTCTCTGTAGGCTGCCACTTATTTCTAAACACCCATGGGAACTATATAGGCTACAATTTCTCCATAAAATCTTGCTAAGGGCGAGACTCGAGCAAGCAGCACCAGACATGCAAGATCAGTATAATTTTCAATATTGTGATGATTTTTAAAAATGTAATACGCTTTTTTACATTCAGAAAACTAAATTCCAGAAAAACAACAAGACAACTTTAGCATTTAAATAGTTTTCTCAAAATTGATACATTCTCTAAAAAGAAATGTATTCCTACATGATCCTTTTTATTTCCAAGTTTTCAACTGTCCCTGACAACTTTTTTAACAAAGGATTACTCATGAAGTTCTGCTCAGGAAGAAAATCAAGATATTCACGTCGGTAGGACGTCAAGATTTTTAATGCGTGCCTGTAAGAGCTGCAAGTTTCATTTTGTTAGCAGCTGAATTATTCTTCCTTTTAAGGTGAAGAGATATTTAGAGGTAGATTAAACTTTAAAATCGTTAATATTAGCGTTACAACAAAATAAATAGAACATAATTTCTATAAAATGTTATTTTCTAATATTTATATTTTATAACCTTTTCATGAAAAACGCATGTTAAAGCTTTTATATTTTTAAATTTGTATATGAATCATCCAAAAAATATGTGTATTTTTTATTATCTTCCGACGTTTCGGCTTACATAGTAAGCCATCTTCAGAGGAGAGGAAACATCTTGCCACCTGGATCCTATGTTCATGACCCTGAACAATCGTCATGAAGATTTGATTTTGGTGATACGACGTCCCATCGCCCAAACGTTGGCATATAATTAAAAAAAAAAAAAGCATTTTTTTTTAAATGTATATTTTTGGATCAACTTTGACCGAACCTCAACAAAAACTCTCTACTTTTATATATACATATACATGACTCGTCATGGAAATGTGAACTCAGGGACAGGACGTCCTCTTTAATCTTCATGATAGCCCTGAAGATGGTTTACAATGTAAGCCGAAACGTTGGCAGATAATCCTTTATTAAAAAAATACATTTTTTAAATTTGTGTTTTTTGGATCTACCTTGACCGGACCCCAACTAAAATCATCTCAGAATAATATATACGGTCAATAAAACTCTCCTTTTCAGCATATTGCTTTTAAATGACGGAAGAATGCGTTTTTTAATGGAAAAAAAATGAAAGTGTGAAAAACAAATTTCGATAAAGCGGACGTAATATTACTAGATATTTAGTTTAGTGCAATGCAACTCTACAAAGATTTGTTCATTAAGAAATGATATATTCTATGTGGAATATAATTATCATATACTGTTCAATTGCACTCCTTACAAACATCATAGAGAATTATTTATATCTTAAATCTCCGGATAAAGACCATTTAAATTGCTTCCAAATATTACTGGACGTGAATAGGATTAGGTACCTCAATGATATATTTTTCTACTGTATGAATGTAATCTATTTCCGAGTCTTATCACTTACTGGCTTGCTTCTCGAATTGACAAAGTTACCAGATTCATAGTAATGTTCTATTTTCTTTGTACGTAAAAATTGAATAAAATTTAAAATGTAGATTAAGTAAAGACTAATATATATTTCATTTAATATAAATATGTGTGTGTGTCTGTGTATATATGTATATAAATTACTTTTTGCTAAGCTTTCACACATCCTTCGATGGCTTTTTCAGGATGCATTCTACATTTAGCCCTGAAGAAGCCACCACAGGATGTGTGAAAGTTTAGCAAAAAGTAATTTTTCTACATTGATAAGCCTGGAAAAAGAATTTATGAATATTTCAGGTGACTGTGAAAGCCTACTTAAACACACACACACACGTATATATATACATATGGAGAATATGCGTCTTATCCGTCTGAAATCTTACCATTGTCATAATGAACACTCCGGAGCAGGACATGATCACAGTGTTGATGCATTGCCAGATGATGACAGAGGATGATGCATCCCTCAACTTCTTGCAGACCCTGTCACAGACANTTGTTTATTAAATTGTTCTTTGGTACAAGACGAAAATATTCTACTTACATATGAATACATATGTGCATATGTATAATATATTTTCGATAATCGATACCTTTAAATAGAATCCACGAATAAAATCTAGCAGATAAAAAGTTACTGCTAAATATTGTGATAAGTTTAGTTTGTTTATGCTAAGGCACAGAATCCAAGGTGTATATTTAATAAGTTGGAAATTTGTATGTAAAGTTTTTTCCGGGTTGGACCGTGTAAAGTTTTTTATGGTTGCCGAGCTTTCGCACATCTTGTGATGGCTTCTTCAGGGCTGAATAGAGAATCTTCTCTATTCAGCCCTGAAGAAGCCATCACAAAATGTGTGAAAGCTCCGCAACCATCAAAAACTTTACACGGTCCAACCCGGAAAAAACTTTACATACATCTGATGACTGTGGAAGCCTACGTGAACAAGTTGGAAATTGTTATATATTTATATTTAAAGGTGTATAAAAAATAAAATGTTATTGTTTTTAAATACCCTGAATATTTTTACAAACAAACTATTTTTAACAAATATATTTTATCCATTTATTCATTCATGTGGAATATCAAGTGTTGAGAATTACATGACATACGAAATTCAAATAAAAATATTCATCAACATCAAAACTGTGGAATTCGCTTAGTTACACAAGCTCCTGTGAACAAACCTTTGTAATTGAATGATTATATGNATATATGTATATGTATATTCCCATGTGATATGGTAATTTAGGATTTTTCAATGATTGACATTATATTAAAAATAAGATTTATTGAATAGATGTGCATAAATAAATATTAATGTCTTTTTTCAGTTGACGTTTTTATCGTTTTAATGATAATTACATTTTCTGAAATTGCCTTTTATGTATTCCACAGAGTTCTTCCAGGAAACCTTTCCTTAATCGTTTTCCAAAGCTATCAGCTGATATTTTCTGTTATTTCCCTCCTTTGACCTGTGGACAAGAAGTATTTTTATAATTTTTTTTTAAATAATGCTCTCTGAACCTTGCATTTGTAATTAAAGCTATTTCATAAATCAAAGGCATACCATTAATATAAATATTGTATGTGAACAATACAAGAAGTTTGGTAATCTTTTGGCGGTTTTCGTGTATAAACCTACCTTCTGCAGGTGGTCAAGAACTCTTCTTATGTGATCCGCTTCAGTGCCGTTGTGAGGTTTGACACTGTGGCTTGATTCCATCAGCTTGTACCATGTGACCTAAATAAAAAAAAAAAAAGTATGGTTAAAACATCATACACTTCTCTCTCTTGTCAAGAATATTTAACGGATTGTTATGTGACTGGATAACAATCCGTTAAATATTGTCACCGTCAAGTCCAAGTGTCAAAAGGTCTCTAAAAGAATCTAAATTCCTAAAAGAAGGAATACATCACAGTACCTTTTTAAGCATCTAATCAAATCGTCAAATCATAACTTTCAAATCGGTCTCAGGTTTGGTTGAAAGTCAAATGTTACTTTCCGATGCTACATTTAACATATTTAAATTGTAAATTTAGAGAGAAGAAATGTCACCTGTTAAGCATATGCTGAGTAAATTTAGCAGATTTCCCGTTTTTTTTATTAAAGATAGGCGTGGATGTGGAGAGAAATGGTAATTGAAGGTTGCTTTAAGCATTCTGATAGGGAAATTTAAGGGGGGGCCTTCATACATAAGATCTTTCTTAAATATTTTCATTTTTTATCCATATTACATAAAAATTATATATAAAATTAACTTTTTAGAATTATGGTTGGAGGTTGATTGGCCTTTGAGTATTACCATATGCTAGGGAAATTAGTCAGGGTTTTTTAGCCAGGACCAGAAAAATAAAATACTCCAAAAAATTATTTTATTATTACCGTATTTCCGACTTAACTTGTAAGTCATCATCAGGGCGATAGTGATATCTTTAAAATTAACCTTCTCCTTTAGATTTGAAAAAGTATTTCAAATTCGCGTCACGTTATCTGTTTGAATAGCTCGATTTTTTTAATCTTTTGACTTAAAAGTACTCAGTTAAAATATAAACTTGTCATAATACTATGGGCAAGCTCTTATCGAGGAAAACATCTTTCGCACAAGGTTAGATTTGAACCCGTAGATCTGGAAAGATCTGATGGATCCGAATGTATCTCCTCGATTACCCCACCGCGTCAAAATGTATTTTGGAAGGACTCAAAATGTTGTTTTGAGAGATCCACCAGACTCCTAATAGTAGCCAGTACTGTTTTTCAAGGCCAACAAGTGTTGATCAACCGTTAGGTTTCAGTTGTTCAGTGTAATGTACCTTTAAGCTTTAAGTGAATAACAGAATGTCTTCTTGTTAGAGAGTGCTAGTCAGAGGTGAAGCGATCCAATTTCAGATGTGCATGTGTGGATTCGTAACTTTCAGACTTGTTTGTAACTTAACAAATCTTATACGTTCCCTCTCCATTGGAAAACAATTTCGGGAAGTCACGAGTGTAAGCCTGCCTATAACCTACATAACCTTGTTATGTGACGTCATTAAAAGTGATTAAATTTCACGGATTCTTCTCTTTCGAGTTCAAGGATTTTCGCTGACTAAAATTTCTAGGGATAAAAATTCTAGAAATATAGAAAGTATAGTCCTTTGTTTAGATAAAATCTGACTTTATAATCATAAAAATCAAATTTTTCGAATTAATCTTGAAATCACATTCTCTATTAATCGGATAATTTAGGACCTAAACCACTGGAATAATAGTAAATCATTAATTTCCGAGCTAATTCAGGAATTTGTAACAATCCATCCGATTTTAGTGAAGATTTATGTGAAGAACCCCATTACATACATCTGATAAACAAACTGGTCATTTTATGTTCGTTATGGTTTGTATTTCTGTTATCGATAGCGGGTGAATGGAAGAAGTTTAAAAATATATTTTTATAAAATCTAAACTTTAAGTATTTAATTTTTCTCCCTAAATATCTCTGTGGGTGAACTTACATAGGCATCCTCTAGTTCCCCATTGTCGTTGGTCTCCAGAGAATCGTCTTCCATGACCAGTCCTGAACTCTGGAGCAGGAGTGCGGAACAAGTCAGCAACAATATGCCGGCATACATGGCGACTCCTGTCAAAAGCCAAATTCGTTTTCAGACATTAGATATTGCTTTCTATTATTTCATTACTTTTCCCTAATATTTTCCAGTGTTCTCATTACAAAATAATACTCTTTGTTTATCTAACCGAATGTTTATTTAAAAAGTACTTGTTGGTAATTGTAGATAATATATAAGGTCCACTATACTCGGATAAGTTTTTCTATCAAGTCCTTACCAATAAAATTTATTTTAACCAAGTGAAATAATATTAGCACATCCTTGTAACGAATTTTTTAACTGTAAATAAGCTTATAGATAGCCTTTTATTTGTTGTCTGTTTTTATGTGTTTTATGTATAAATTGAGTTATTTAAAAATGTATGCAAACCAAAATACTTGAAAGAGATTCAGTATGGAGATAGTAACTAGTAACTTCCATGTTTTCAAGTGAAGAATATTAGAATTATTGGGAATAATCACATTCCAAAAATAATTTATGATAATCTATTTATTTTTATTTAATTATTTTACTTTTATTTTTATAATAAAAGCTATATATAATGGAAATGGTCCATTTAAAATTTAAAAAATATCAAGTATAGAGCAACTTCAATGTTTTTAAATGAGAAATATTTCAAATTATTGATTGTTGTAAAATCAAACAAACCGAGATATGTGGCTCCCTATTTTCATTTTTTGTTTAAAAGCTATGAATGAAAAACATAGTACATTCAAAATAAAAACTCTTATAAAAATGTGGTATAAAGACAGAAACTTCAATATTAATGAATGAAAAAGGTAAAAAAATCATTGGTCGTTATAAAGACGGCTTAATTACATAAATTACATTTAGCGCCTTATTTCATAATTATTTTATTCTTATTACAGGAAGAGTAATATAAGAATGAAGTAAACCACTTGAAAGTAGAAAAAAAAAAAACTTTAAAATATGAGATATTCCAAACTGAATTAAGTTTCATTTCATTGGATGAGTCTTTCATTGATACGTTACTAGATAGCGCAAAGGTATCTATCATATAATATGAACTGGTTTATAAAATCGAATAACTGTGTATATGTAGAGGTCAACTTCTTTACTGTATATGATTTTAAGTACTTTTACTATCTCCAATACAAATCATTTTTCTGAAATTCAGTAAATAAAAAAAAAAATGTATAACCGTTCAAATTCCACCCACAAAAATTTTCAAATTTTTTATCCTTTCACCACATATTCAAAACTACAGAATCGATTTTCTTTTAATTTTGATAGTAGATTTTGAATATATACATTATAACAAAACTAGATTGAAAATTTACTTTGCAATCAGAAGTTACATAGAAAATAAATACTGACCGAATTTATTGTTTAAATAAGTATGTCTTTGGAATATATAATTAATCTTAATGAAGCAACAAAACAAATTACTAATTAAAAAATAATTCAAACCTGTGTACAGTTTGAAACTGTGTCTCTGACTGACTGGTCTGGACATTTTCTTTGTATATCTGTCACTATCTTCTGTCAGACATGTGTTTCCGACAACACTTTCATTGATATTAAAAATTTTTTTTTTCTATAAAAACAGAACTCTTACTTTGGACTACATACTGGTTTTTGGAGGCGTATTTTTAGCAATTTCCAAAGAAATGAAGCTATTACAGTGTTTACATTATAGGTTTTATGAATATATATATATGTGTTTGTGTGTGTGTGTGTGTGTGTGCGTCCTTGCGTGCGTGCGTGCTTGCGTGTGTGTGTGTGTGGGGGGGGGGGGTTTGTTTTCTCTCTCCACTAAAATTGTCACCTTACCCTAATGAATTGTGGCATGTCGCTTTTAAAATCAAAATGGAAGGCTAGTTTTAATATTGAGCAAAATCAGACCGATAGAAGTAAGTTAATGGAATGGTCTATGGTGACACAGAACATTAAAATATAAATATCCATTGACCAGGGTACAGATTTTAGGAATAAGCTTTAGTGACGGACTCTTTCTTAATGGTACCTAAAAAAGGAAACTATTAAAATCTTTCATTCTCCCTACTAAAAATAAGTATATGTAGTGCATTTAAGAAGCTCTTAACTAGAAACTATACTTAACCTAGTAATTGAGAGCATAGTTGAGTGAAAGTAGATGTAATTCTGATTATGAGGGGTTTAGAGGGAGACCAAAATTTAAATTTGCTATTATTGTCAACTATCAAATAAATGAGGCAGAGCTGAGTTTCACTAAGCAAGGCAGACCAGCAAGTTTAATTCCCTCATGAGTATAAAATAGAGGGGTATTTCTCCCCTAATACCAAAAAATAAATTACTAAGAAGCAACAGTTCACCTGAATTAAGTGAAGACTCGATTAAAAAAAAAAAGTTATAGATATGGCACAAGTAGAAGAACACAAAGTTAATCAGTTAAGAGACATTTTAGTGGTTTAATTGAATCATGATGATATCTCTGCCCTCTATGAAGAAATTAATGAACTAACCTAAGAAAAAAGATTAATTAAAAGATCGATTTGAGAGGCAGAAGTTTATGAACAGTAACCTTACCTTAACAGGTAAATGATCTAAAGGGTTATTTCTACCACCAATGAATATATAACTACCATACCTTCTATTCTCCGCCTCCATTGGTTTCTGCCAACCATCTTCTGTTGTAGAACCAACAGAAGATGGTTTGCAGAAACCAATGAAGACGGATAGTGGAAGGTATGAGAGTTTTATATTCATTGGTGGTAGAAATAACCCTTTAGATCATTTACCTGACACAGCTAGTCAAGCGAAGGTATTACTAACACGCATGCTTAACAAGACTAGACAGCTACACAAGACAATAGCCAACATCAAATTCAACAAACAATGTCAGACACACTACATAATACCTAGATACGCTACAATAAACATAAACACAAAATCATTTGCAGCACAACACACAAAAATAAAAGCACAAAACAGAAATATGGATTATGGATTAAAACAGAAATACGTTCACTATACATTAAAAAGAACAGACTGAACAACGAAATTTACAAACTACACCTAGAGACAGGAAACAAACTGACACAACTAAACCTACACTACATACTGCCTACATACTTACACTACATAAAGGACATTATAAAAACAGAAATGACAAAATAGTACGATACTATGGATAAAAAACTCACAAAACTACGACTTAAACAAACAAACAACTCAAACGTAAAACGGAACAACCAAACATTTCACAAACGCATAGTAAACCTAACAAACATCACGTTCAACAAAGACGAAACAGACACATTGGAAAAGGGACTCAAACATAATCTACAATACACGAATATACAGAAACAAATAGAAACAAACATACTAGACGCAGAACACATAATAACTTACATACCACAAGAAAAACAAGAACAGATGAGACAGAGAGTAGCAGACCTACTGACCAACAACATAAAGCACCGAATCCACACTAAACATAGCCAGACAGAAACCAAAACAACAGAAGATGGTTTGCAGAAACCAATGAAGACGGAGAATAGAAGGTATGAGACTTACCTTAACAAGTTGAAACTACATATTTCTCAAGACATGAGAAGAAAGAAAGCTATATTTTTTGGTATTAAAACATCAAAAAGTGAATTGTCAACAGTCTTTGTTGTGATATTCTAAAACTCATGCTGATGAGTCTTCCAAAGTAGTTTTCTTTTACAGTATGGTCTAGAAGCGCTTTTGGTAGGATCTTAGCAACAAGCCTCCGTGGCGCAATCGGCTAGCGCGTTCGGCTGTTAACCGAAAGGTTGGTGGTTCGAGCCCACCCGGGGGCGAAATTTTTTTTTTTTTTTTCTCTTTTACTCAAATGTGTTTTTCTTTTATTGTGGCACTATTTTTTTTTTGTTTTGTAAAAATATCTTCTTTGAAAATGTTTCTACGTTTATTGNTTTTTTTTTTTTTTTGTAAAAATATCCTCTTTGAAAAGAGGATCAATCTTTATTGATTTTTATTATTAAACAATTTATAGTATAATGAAAAGATTTGTTCATAAAATCTGGTTTTTTTTTAGTTATCTGAACTAAATATTGTTTTTTTAACAATGGAGGTAAATCACTTTTATTGTGATTGTTAAGCTGATCACACTGTTTGAGAGACACAAAGAAATTCAGAATGAAAATATTCTTTGTTATGATAAGGAGTAGTTTGGTTTTGGAGGAAAATTAAGGCAGTAGAAGAGTTAATAAAGAGGAGAGCTTAATAAGAAAAAAAATGTATTGTATGTCTACTAATGGATTATATGCCTATACCCACACTGGGAGATTCCTGGGCTTTGAAGTTTAGCTAACAAATATTAAAAGCACTCTGCTTGAATAAATGAAATAATTGTGCAAAAAATGGATTTGTCATTGTTGAAATCCTTTTCGTAATTTTAACTTTTCTTTGTTCATACTCTCGTTAATATCACAGGTCTCAGTATCAAGGGAGCTAAATTCGTTGCCAATTGAGGTTAAAAGGTCGTCGTTCTTCCAAAAGGCCTGCTTGAAACATTTTCTGGCAACCGACTAGGCAAGTGCATTGTAGTGTTAATCATTGTATAGTGCTCATTGGGGGATTTGTTGGGGAAGGGATATAATTTTTATATTCATTATAAAATATAAGTATAATCACATAATGATGTACTTATAAAATGTTCATTTATTTATATTATTATTGTTTTTGAATGTATATTCTGTATTTTATTTCATTACTTTTTTTATTTTATTTTTTTTTTGTTTTGTTTTGAAATGGATTAGGAGTTCGAAGTATAAATTATAAATAGGCTGAAATTGTTAGAAAGAAAGGATGTACATCCTATGACAATGTAGAACTAATCTAATCTAATCTAATCTGATCTAATCTAATATCTCTCTTACCCTCCCACTCTCTCACCCTCTCACTCTCTCTCTCTCTCTCTCTCTCTCTCTCTCTCTCTCTCTCTCTCCCTTCCTCCCTCCCTCCCTGTCTCAATCGCTCCCTCCCTCTCTCTCACCCTCCTACCCACAATCTCTCCCTCACTTTCTTTTCCCTCCCTCCCTTGCTCCCTCACTCTCTCTATATCTCTCTTTCTTCCTCAATCACCACTCTCATTACCTCTCACTATCAGCTTCCTCGAACGCTTTTCATCTCTTTATGGACCACATTANTTAATTATTCAAACTATAAAAATAAATTATCTATATAAATAATATTTGAGAGACCAAAATAAATCCAGCATTTCCCATGTATTTTATCTATTTAAGGGAGTTAGGATTTATAATTTAACATCAATATTCTTTGTAAAAACTTTTTAATCAAAAGATAACATTTTTATAATGATACTTGACTAATAAATTTTCCTTTTTCTTAATTTGATGTGTTCTGAATTAAAAAGGATAACTTCTTTGAGTGGTTTGTGGGACTCTATAGGTTGGATGCACAGGTCTGGGGGGTTTATCTTGCCCTGGCCTGTAGACGGCTGGTCTCTGGGGTGATCTTGGCACTCTTGGAGCCTGAAACAAGGAAATAATATTTCTTACTTTGTTATATTATAAAAAGTAGAGAATGTTTGTTGGTGTTCGTTCCAGGTTGATCCAATATATAAATATAAAACAAATATTAATAACAAAAGAAAAATCCTTCATAAAATATATTTGCCATATTTCCTAACTGTCATTAAAAATGGCCTTAAATAAGAGTAAATAGAAAGAGCATAAATACTGAGATCACTAAATGTGGCTCTGGAATGTTAGGAGTGGAAAATTGGGGGAAATTCTTCCTTGTTATATTTTAATATACCTATCTTCCTTGTTAAACATTTAATATACATTTTTCAGAAAAATGTTATAGACCATAAATATTATGAAATAAAATATTAGATATCTTAAGACCATTTATTTATATATTTCATTATTTTCATAAAGTAAATATGAATATCATTTAGTATATAAGGTTTTATAGATTGTTTTGTAACATTAATAATAATGAAGATATTACAATGTTAAATTTTGATTTCACTCTAAAACCCACTTCGAGGTTTGGTATTGTTCAAAGATTAACATTTTCTTTATTTTGGTGCTATATTTTACAAAAACCCCATTATTTGATTTAATAGAGGTTTCCATGTTTAGTAACTGCATTCAGTCTTTCACAATTTAAACATTCATTTTTATATAAAATGAGGCATTGTGAATTTTTAATTTTTATACACATTACATTTTTAATATTTGGCCTTCTGTCTACTTAGTCCATTTAGCACTCACTAGATCGTCAATTGTTACTAATTTCTCAGATCTTTGTAGTCCCCCAGCAGGGGTAACAAATTTATGGAGATACAAATTCGTAATGTAAAAAGCTAAATTAATCCTGGTGATTTAGATATCATTATTAAAAAGTAATAAAAATAAAAGAGAAATTACCAGAGAATCAAGCTCTGAAACTTCTGGGTGTATTAGGGCTTCCTGGGCTCCCTCATGTGACCTTCTGAATCTTTCAGGGGACTTAGACGACTGAAAAATTGCAATGGTTAGATTTACCAATATAATAATCTATATTCAACCAAAAATTAATAAACTATGAAAGATTAAGGCATACCTCAGGTATCTGAACTAAACCAAAATCTGAGGGCCAGTAATTAATTGGCAGAGTTGGTGGTGGTATAGAGAGCACCACTGTCAACACAGACAGCAGTAAAATTCCAGCCAATATTGATTTCATCTCTGAAAATGATTTGTCATTGAGTAAATTACAATAATTTTTTTATCATATTTATATGTTTCCCCTTTATTTCTATCTCTATTATTTAGGCCTACATATGTAGTACTTTTGCTGATATTCACCTTAGTTTCTTCTGTATTTGTATTCTTCCAGGAATTGAGATCCCATCTGGATATTCTTTTACGCAATCCCTCACCCACACACAATCACACACACACACACAATTTTAGTAGTTGCTCAAAGATCTATTTGACTTCATGAGTTGTCTACATAATTAGAAATAAAAATGGTAGGATGGGGAATCATTTTTGAGTGCACAGTTCTTCAGCGTTAACTACTGTTTCCCTATTTTTGTATTAATAAATATTTTGTTATTATTATTAATGTTATTAAAGTTATTAAATATCCATATGAATTAAAGGTAAAAATACATTGTTTCAAATTCAAAGCAAGGGCTTTAATGAAAAAAAAAAAAATTGCTTGCAACTCACCTTTAGTGGTTTGGATCCTCTGCAGATTTAATAAAATCTCCTGTCTTCCCTGTGTTATATACTCCTTACTATCTAGGAAATCCCTCCTCTGTGACTGACAGAATCAATAATTTTCCTTTTTTTTGTCTTATCAGTCTATTAGCTATATCCACTTCCATTTTTTCCCCAACTCCTTCACCCCTCCTTTTCTGGCCATGTGATCATTCCTTGAATTATGTTAAACAGTATTTCATAAAGCATATCGTTTTTGCTTTATATAATCCCATGCTATTTAAGTTCTTAAAATGTATTTATAAGCAATATCTCATACTTATTTTTAAATTTGTATGTGATTATTATATTACAATCTAAATTTCAATTAACTAAAAGCAGATTAAGTGCTTCTTCAGGGGATTGAGATAGAAAAAAATTAAAGAAAAACTAGAAATTAAAAAAAAGAAAGCAGAAAATATGAATAGGATGAAGTTTTATTTTCTAAGAATTATGTTCCACCACATTCTATAGTATATTAATGGTTAAAAAAGTTAAGGACAAGTTAGTTTAGGAGAGGAGAGCATTTAAATGAAGATCTCATTGAATAATCATTAATATATATGAATATGTCTATATATATTTTTTTTTATTAGTGTTATCGGAAATTTTGTAAAACAATTATATCACTCTATGTGTAAAAATGCATTACTTAGAATGCCTTTTCTTATTTATTTGTTTTAAAAAATAACTGCAGCAAATTTCAACTAAATTTTGGAAAATTAAACTTTAAGTATTGGGTTGGGTAGGAAGGTTATGCCTATTGTTTAGTGCCCTATCTGGTTTTTTCTGGCAGTTTTGACAGCCAAAAATATGTTAGCGATAATATGGTTTCTTGCTTTCTGATTTACTACATTTTTTCAAGCAATATTTGTTTTTCTTAATGCCAAGTACAAAGAGAGCAGTGAATACAATGAAGACCATTCATTTATAATTAATGTATTTTTTAAAAGAAATATTTCTATATATACAATGAAGTATAAAATTAATGTTTTTGTTATTATAATTTAAAAAGAAAAATAATTTAATAAATTTTACAATTTATTACTTGAAAGTAATGTATAGACATCTTCAGACTGGAAGATTTAATGTTTTCCATGAATGTACTTTTAAAAAGTAAATTTAAAATTACTCATTTGTTTTTATGTTATTTATGGCAACAGTATTAAGTGTACTTTTTTATTAACTGCAACATAATTCAATATAGTTGTGCTATTTAAAAAAAAAAATTGTGGATGTTTATTGGGGAAATATTTTAATATAATGTTTTCCCAAATATCCTGTTGCTGTGTCTCTCTGACAATTCTGACTCTCAACTCTTTTCCTACATAGATCCACATGCCAAATCCTTGTTTCCTCACTTATAACTAACTTCTTGTTGGTATATGGCAGTTTCTTGGGTGGGCTTGATGACTAAAGCATCTCTTAAAATAATGTGTTAGGTTTGTCTTTGGCTCACCCAGGTAACCGGCCTGTACACAGATTTAAAGTGGTTGTTTCCTTTCTACCGCATACTTTACTTTTTTGGTTCATTCCTTTATAATACCATCTCTACACAATCTCCTTCTTATATTTGTGAACTCCTTACTTTCAACTCCTTAATCCATTCACGCCACACTAGATCCCGAACCTCTGATCTTCACTCCCTCTTATAGAACTGCTTCTTTTCGTCACTTTTTCCTATCTTGTGCAGATTGCCATTGGAACTCCCTACCCTCAAATATTCTATGTGCTCCTTCTCTTTCCATATTCAAATCCCTCATTTTTCAGCATCCAAAATGAATGCATTTAACTGTGAATTTTGCTTATTTATGATTGAATGAATGTTGTGTGCATGTGGAATGTATGTAAATTAATCATTTTAGTGTGAGTAATAGTGTGAGTTGGTGTTTTCATAAAATTGTGTGCTCCACATTGCATTTTATTTCCTGAATCGGTTATAAGCTCACCCTTTGTTTTTAACTTTGTTTTTTCCTTATTTTTTCTTTTTCTTTCCCTGATCATATAGTTAGGGATTAATAACTCACAATGTCAGCCTCGAGGAAACATTATTATTCTTCACGTATTTATTTAATTTTCATAACCCCTTCTTATAAATACTTTTTATTTGTTTTGTTTATTTACATTAATGTACATTTTTTGAGCCAGAAAAGGCCATTTTATTATTCTTCACGTATTTATTTAATTTTCATAACCCCTTCTTATAAATACTTTTTATTTGTTTTGTTTATTTATATTAATGTACATTTTTTGAGCCAGAAAAGGCCTTAAGTTTAATTCACCTAAAGTTGTTGAAGGGGGCTCTGTTAGTCCCAGAATAAAGTTTTTTCTTCTTCTTCTTCTAAAAAAAATTACAATGAGTATAATGTCTTTATTGTATGTTCACTACACTCTCTCTTCTACCTGCTCTTATTTACTATATATATATATATATATATCGGTCATGAGAGCTGAAAAATTAAATAAACTAATTTCTGAACAAAATGGTTTTTTTGTCAATGTTTCTACCTTAGGAGATAGACACTAGGGTGTCTTTGGCTTCTAAACATTATATAAAATAGAGTATTACCGAGATAAGCGCGGCGTAGGCGCCCCTGGAACTTGTCTATATTTATGAGGCGATAATCCGAGGCATCGNAACTCTCCATTTCAGTGTTAAAGCTCTAACTAAACTAAGCAGATTTCCTGTATTTCATTAAGATAGACATAAATGAGAATAAGCAATGAATTATAACTAATCAGCCCCAGAGAGCAATGATCAGAAGAACAATTAAGAAATTAAAAACTAAACTTTGCTCTGGGCAGGAGAGGAAGGAATAGTAGGGGTGATAACACAATGGTAATTATAATTTTTTTTTTTAATAATTATAATCATATCTTCCTTAAAAAGCATTAAAAAAAATTGTATAGCATAAACTTTAAAAAATTTGATCAGAACAATTAAGACAACTAAGCTTTGCTCTAGGTTAGACAGGAAGAAATAGCGGAGGTGATAACACCATTGTAATTATAATCATAAATATCTTCCTTAATAAGCATTAAAAAATTATATATTATAAACTTTAAAATTTGGTTAGAACACTTAAGATAGCTAAGCTTTGCTCTAGGCTGGACAGGAAGAAATAGTGGGGATGATAACACCATTATAATTATAATCATTTTATTTATTTTTGTAATTAAAATCATAAATATCTGCCTTAATAAACTTTTTTTTTTAATTATACAGCATTAACTTTAAAAAATTTGATTTTTCCCCCAAGCATGGTTTACAAACTTTGTAGTAATTGAAATAAAAATAAAAATGCCAATATTACTAATTTTTGCCATTTGCAAACCCTTCCCCTTGACCTCATCTGACCTCAACAAAAAAAATGAATTATTCAACTGTTTATAATAAAAAGCCTACATACAATATAAGGTATTTCTTTTTTGGCAAATTTCTATACAGCAAGTGAAAGCCAGAAATTTTTTTAAAATTTGATATTTGAATTTTCAATAACATTGAACTTTGTCTGAGGATTAAATTTTGATTGTGCAGGTTGATTACAATAGTTATTTTTTTATTGAAATTAAACTAAACTATTTGAACAACATAAAACTTAGTCATATGATCTGTAAAGTGAATAAGGAATTTTAATGTAATACACATTTTTTTTTGAAGAAGCTTTATTGTTTAATAAAAATATTTTCATAATTATTAATGAATGACACATTCATTCTTTCTTAAATTTTTTCTAAAAACGATAACTTCTTTGAGTGGTTTGTGGGACTCTATGGGTTGGTTGCACAGGTGTGGGGGGTTTATCTTTTCCTGGTCTGTAGACGTTTTCTCTCTGAGGTGATCTTGGTACCCTTGCAGCCTGAAAGAAGGAAATATTATATCTTACTTTGTTAGATTAAAGTGTTAATCATCCTTGTATTGTATTGCATGTGCTATTGTTAGACCAAATTATCATGTTAGAATGATGTTTCTGTAATCCTCTTATTAATATATAATTGCTGTACTATATTTTTTGTGAAGTTCTTACTGTACACAAATATTAATATGTGGCCAAAAATATTTATCTTAATTGTAAAATTTACTTATTTACAAAATTATGATATTGAAAAGTGATCTTGAAATGGTTTCTTACAGACAAGTTCTATTTATTGGTAATAACTTGATTTCTAACTCTTATTGCAAAATAAATTAATTGTATTTTTTACTATCTACTATACTTATAGTAATTATTTATTTATAATATTTGTGACAAAAACATATAATTTTTAATTTTGTTTGAGGTTTTCTTTGGTTAACTTAAAAAATTAT
>KZ807534.1:88656-99490 GCA_000696205.2 Oncopeltus fasciatus | reverse complement strand
CAATATAACGTGTATATTTATATAAAAGATTATGTTCTTTAAATTTTTCTTTGGTTCAATTGGAAGTAGGAGTACAAGCATGATCTTATTGGAATAATACTCCTTTTTAGTTGATCAAAAGAGGATAACAGACAACTTCTCTATTTCACATTTTTCCAGTTGTTCCCAGTAGCGTTAAGAATTTTTTAGAATAAGAATAGTATCCAACAGAAACAAATTCATGATGAATAACACCTTAAAAATTCATAAAAATGCAAAGGTGATTTTTTTTTTAATTACTCCCCTTGCAGTAACCGGAAAGGTAGTTTGACCGTGATCTAGCCATTGCTTATGGGTATCCCAATAGTAAACCACTTTTCATCACTGGTGACAATCTTCCTATAAAATCTCATATCAGAAGGGTTTATCTATGCTTTTCTCAAATTTTTAACCTCTTAACTGATAGCTAAGAAGGAGTAAGTTCATAAAGGGTAATGTTTTCACTTAATTAAAGGGATGTATTGTATTACAATTTACAATCTATACAATTAATTACAATACTATTATTTTTTCTAATATACAACACACACACGCACGCACGCACAAACACACACACACATATATTGATGGAAAAATTACAACCAGAATTCAAAACATTCCTTATTAAAACCTCTCTTGAAAAATTAACGACTTAAATGAGAAATACTCATACTTAAATTATCACATTGAGTTTACAATATACATAATTGAAACCATATATTTATTTAAATATTCAGTCATGTATAGTTTATTTTTTCTTTTCTTGTTCACATTTTTAATTTACTTCCAAGTTCTTTTTTTTTTTCATTTCATTCCTTCTTTATGTAACAATTCTTCTTTTTTTGTCCTTTTGTTCTTTAGTTCTTGTTTTTTTTTTTTTTTCTGCTAATTCTATATTATAATCAACTAATGTAATTATTTACTATACATGTACATTGTATACAATATTCACATGCTATGTACAGATTAAACTCCCTTCCGACAGGGTTACTGTCATGAGNTAACTGAAGCTTCAACACTGTGTTGGACATTTTGCACTAGATGGCTATGATTGCCGTAATCACGAAAACGATTACACTTTAGACGATTGCAAGTTCAGATACACTGTGCATCGAGTGTAAAGTTTATAGCAAAAAACGCTGAGAATTATTCCACAATAGAAAACATAGTTTATTTTCTAATGTATTTAATAATTTATTTCTGTGCAAAGTAGATTTTATTCAATAGGAAATAGCTGAAAATTAAATAAAATTATTGATAGAATGCTAATTTAAAAAATTGCATATTTGAAATGGTGGAGATATTATGACAAATATGAGAATAAAATTTTTTTACATCTATAAAAGGAGTTTTACCTTGCTGAAGCATACTAAATATCAAACTGAGGGTACAAATAAATAAAAAACACTTATTTTAACTATTTTTAATTTTGCTCTAACAGTTTATTGTCTTTATTAACACCTCTATAGAAACTTACAATTATATATTTCTTTTTAATATCCCATAATTAAATAAAAGAGGACTTTTTTTTTCAAAATCATCTATATTATTTTCAGAATATCTAAATATTTCCTTTTCCACTCCTATCATTTGCCCTTAAGTACTTAAGAGTCTTTAATTATTTGCTGACTATGTATGTTCTGGAAGAGGTATCATTAAAGACAAAACTATTGTAGCAAAATAAAGAAGTTAGAAAAGTTTTTATATTTTGAACCTATGTGTAGATTTTAATTTTTAATAAAATGTATTTTTTATAATATTTTGATCCTCTACTAAATTGAAGTTCTAAATATTTTTTAAAAATTTAATCTCCCTTTTAACTACTTAGGGTCATAGAGGGAGAGGGTATCTATTTTTAGCCATCCCATTCTAAATCCATGGCTCTGAGCTAATTTTTATTTCTCGATTAAAGGTAGCCTTTGTTGAAATACATAATATGTTATGTTTATTATACATTATTTTATTATACCACTTTTTGTATTATAAAACATCTAGGAAGCAACTTAACCTCATGTATGATTATCGGTGTATGTGAGTTACTTAAGTGTTAGTCATAGCGTACTGAGTTCCTATCTCTAAATTATCCCTTCATAGGGCTTTTATGTATTATTTAAAATATGGATCTAAATGTTGGGTGCATGTTCCGAAGATTAAAAGGAAAAAATTTGATAAAAATGCATAGGAAGGAATCCTGTGCAAATATTGAGATATGATGGAGATTATGGATATAGAGTTCTGTCCCATAATAAGCACATAAGATCCAGTGATGTAGTATTTCACGAATTAACTACTACACCTTTTACTGAAGATGTTCTTATAGATAAACGGCTTAATGAACCCACGATAAATCTTAAAATTTTAGAAGACGATTTAGATAATTATCAAGTTAAAGAACCGATAACTAATCAATATGAAGAAAAACAAAATAATCATAAGGATGATGTTCAAGAGTCTGACAAGGAAGATTTTTTGGGATTTTCAGAAGATGATTATGACTCAGAAATGGAACAAGATTATATCATTTCTTGGAAAAGAGGCAAAAATCTTAGAGATTCATCCAAACTGAATGAACCCAAACATTAAAAAGATTATGTCAACATTGCTGAGACTGTTGTCATTCCTCAAACATATAAAAGTGAAGAAGCAGAACACTGGTCAGAAGCTATTGAAGCTTGGAACGCAGAATGAAATCTCTTGAGGATTATCATACCCGGGCAATGTACAACTTACCTTCAACTAGGAAAGTTATCCCTTCAAAATGGGTATATACTAAGAAGTATAATGCTGATGGATCATTGGATCACTATAAGGCCAGATCAAGGATCACAAGGGCTTTGTGCAAAAGAAGGGTCAGGATTTTCTAGAAACCTTTAGTCCTGTTGCTAGAGGGACTACTATCAGAACGGTTCTTAGCATTGCTGCAGATGAGAATATGCATCTGTATCAATTCGATGTCTCAACCGCCTTTTTAAATGGTGAGTTTTAGTGAGAGGAAATTTATATTAGACTGCTAGAGGGCTTTCAGGACAAATCTAACCAAGTCTGCAGATTGAATAAAAGCCTCTAAGGTTTAAAACAGGTTCCTAGATGTTGGAACCAAAATATAAATAGTTTCCTTAAAGCTAAGGTTTTAAAATAAGTTTGGTAGATTCATGCTTATATGTTAAAAATAATAATAAAGTTAAAATTTTGTTGGTCTTGTATGTTGATGATGAATTAATAGTCTCATCAAGTAAAGAGGAAGCTGAAATGATTATTGCTAAACTTAAAACTCAATTTAGGGTCACAGCAAAACCAGCTGAATATTACCTTGGTTTTGAGATCATTTAAAGCAAGGAAGGTATTAAAATAAGTCAAAAGGCATACGTTAATAGGCTTCTTAAAAAATTTCAAATGGATGAGTGCGAGGCAGTAAGTACTCCCATTTAAAGGATGACAGCGAGGAATCAGGTAAGGAAATGTTAAAGGAATCCAAAAGGGACTCTCCTTATCGTGAAGCAGTGGGTGGGTTCTTTAATGTACCTAATGACAGGAACCAGACCTGACATTTCATTTGCTGTAAGTGTTGTATCCCGGAAGCTGGACAATCCTTCTGAAAATGATGTATGCAAAGTGAAAAGAATTTTTCCCTATCTGAAGGGTGCTCCTGATCTTGGACTGCTCTACAAAAGAGACTATGGCAAGGGAAATCTTTATTGCTACTCAGATGCTGATCTTGGAGGTGATAAATTGGTCAGTCAACATCAGGAATAGTATGCTTGTATTCTGATAGTGCTGTCTTAGGGTTCAGCAGGAGGCTGGCTTCTGTAGCCATATCTACTACCGATGCTGAGGTGATTGCTGCATGGGTAGGCACCAGAGAAGTGGTTTGGCTGGAAAGACTTTTAGAAGAAATCACCAACTATAACGAAAGCATTTTGTTTTTAGACAATAATGCTGTCAAAAAATTGGCACAAACGCACAAAACACATAACCATACAGAATTTTTTGTGAGAGAGAAAGTGCAAGATGATACACTAAAGATAAGAAGAGTGGCGACTCAAGAGCAAACAGCCGATAGTTTTACTAAGCCCCTTCGCAGTCCTCGACTAAAGAAGATCAATGAAGAACTGGGACTGTGTGTGTGTGTTAGATAGACAGTGAAAGTTTTATGATTAAACAATGAAGGAAGGTGTTGAAGTACATAATATGTTATGTATATTATACATTATTTTAATATAAAACTTTTTGTATTATAAAACATCTAGGAGGCAACGTAATCTCATGTATGGTTATCTGTGTATGTGAGTTATTAAAGTGTTATTCATGGCGTACTGAGTTCCTATCTCTGAATTATCCCTTCAGAAGGCTTTTATGTATTATTTAAAATATGGCTTACGGTTCATCATACGTGAACAGCCTTGGACTGGACTTGAACATGCAGCACCAGGATTGTGGATCTGTGGGACGCAAACAGATTCCTTCTGTATCCCAATTATTAATCAACAAAATGTTTTTGGTTATATTTAATATAAGGAAGATTTAGGTAATATGAAAGTAAATTATCAGAACTTGAATAATTACTTATAATATTATAGTAGCCTATAATTTTTTTACATGCAATACCAAGCAGACTTCATTTTTAATTGTTGAGTATTAGATAGTCACACTGGAAATAGGAAAAAATAACCTTTCAATAAATAGAAAGAGTTGTTTGTTAATAATGGGGCAAATGTGGCTTCTTTTTTTTTAAAAATATATGATTAAATGTAAATCACTTTAAATATCTTAAAATGATTCATGTGTTTTGAAAGAAATTTATCATTGGCCTCTGAATTACTCCAGGATAGTACAAAAATGAATTGCTTTACTCTAATACCTGACATATACACATTTGTTTTTATTAAATTCAATTAATTCGTTAAAATGGAATTTATATTTAAAAAAAATTAAATTGTTTGTTGTCAGTCAAAATATTTATAACTTTGTATGCAGTATTTGATCAAGAATTGATTTCCATGGTTGTGAAAATGATTGAAAAATGGGTTTGTTTTAAGATTTTGTTGGAAATGTTACATATTAAGTACTCTGAATCGGTTTTTATTAACATGCTGAACCAAAGTATTGAAACCAAAGACATTTTGCCTGCATTATTAGTAAGGGACTAAGAGAGTGAATAGCAGTCATTGTATTGATCGAATTTTAAATTCAATTTATTTCTTCCGGTTTAGAAAAATCATTAGTTGACCATGATGTTGTGATACGCCTTTTATTCATGAATGTTCATTGCTTGTAAAACATAAATTTCCCACAAAACTGTACTTAAATATTTAATTATAGTACAGGACTCAATTATACAAGAAAACAATAAAATACTTACCAAATAATATTATAAAATTATTTATGATTAACTTTAACAAATTTTGATTGTATAGCCAATGAAATGATTGACAGTACAAAANAATTATTTAATATTAATATTTTATGTTTCATTATATTCATTTTAATTGCTGTCCTACAATTGAGGAGTGAAGGAATGTTACATGATATTGTGATATCCAAAATTGTTTCTTGAAGAAATCATTGTTAGGCTTACTCTAGATTTACTTCACCTACAACTGTATCATGCATTTTTTCTGACTAGCAATGTTTGTTTTTTTTAACATGGTTGAAGGTTTGTTGGCCATCGATTATTATGCTGAAGAAATTAGTCAGGGTTTCTAACTGACTAGTTCAGTTTTGCACTCTGAGATGTGGCCATAAACCTCCTATCATAGATTATTCCAGACGTCACTATCGCCCTGATGATGACTTACAGGTTAAGTCAAAACATCAGCAATAATACAATAATTCCCCAACAATTTTGGAGTATTTTATATTTCTGATCCTGGCCAAAACCCTGACTAATTTCATCAGCATTTATTTTTTAACCATTAAGGGGCAGAGGAGCTATTTAAAGGTTGCTACCCATGACATTGGGTAAACCTTTAGTTCTCAATAAAAGTTTGCTTGGATGCAGGGCTAGAACCTGCAGTGCCAGACTTAGGAGTCCTGAATTGATCCCTTCAACTAAGCCATCACGCCTCTTTTTTTTTCTATAAAAGCCACTTATTCTAATCTAAAATAGCAAATATTTTTCTAATTGAATGAAAACATTTATAAAGATGTGGTTTATTATTATTAAATAGAGAACTATCTGAAATTTATGTGACTTTCAATTTTTGGTCTAATGTTTTGTGTAAGTACTCAGGTAGTACAAAAACACTGATTCCAATAAATTAATCTTAGTCTACTTTTTACTCATGTGAATAACTCTTAAGCTTTATTTCCTGCTCTATTTTCAGACACTCTCTTGGTAATTAAATACATTTGTTGCTCCTATGCCTAATACATTTAGTTGTTAATTTAGTGGAGTTTGTTGGTCTATTATTTCACCTATCTGACACTAATTACTATTTCTGATGACTGGTTCTATACCTCTCATTTCAACCTGAAACTGCAACTATGCTTTGAACATAGGTAGCTGATTGATTGTTACTATTTAGTATATAGTATTAGGAAGTTAGGGAATTTTAGAATAACCATAAATAATTTGATAAGAGCGATTTCAATGATTTTATATTGCAGAAAAAAAATTGTCGCATTTATCTGCTGTTTTTATTATAACTGGAATAATGAAAAATATTTTTTAGCCATCTTTATTATTATAAAACTTTCATGGAGGTTACTAATAAAACTAAAAACATAGATAATTTAATTATCCATTATTTTTACTATATATATATATATTCACTCAATCTAAATTGCTCTAAGTTGATAAACTTTTTTAGAATTACTTAAGATGAAATAATAAATTTAAAAAGTGATAAAAATATTTAATCAGCAACCCTTAATTATGGGTACTCACTGACATGCTCAAGATGGTAAGTGTACAATATAAGTGGAATGTGGACAATAATTGTTTATATTTTTAAACACGCAGAACAAAATACTATGAAAATTAGCGAAAGGTCAAAATATTAAATATTCTTAATTTTAATAAACTTTATTTGCACATTACCAGTTTTGTGTCTTAAGCTGACACATCTTCAAGAGCTTAAATTGTAATATTGTAAAAAAAATAATAGCCACACAGTTATAAAAAGAACCTTCTGCCTTCAAGGTTATTTAAAAAATTAAAGCATAAGTTCTACAGAAAATTCTGTTATTTATATTTTAAAAATATTTACTAACTTTTACTGCCTTAATTATCTATTATTATCCAGGTATTATTTAGAGCTTACAAATACCTTCTAAAAAAAGTTGGAGGTTAAAGAAATACTTGTAGAGAGAATTTGATTTGAGATCTTCATTAGCTACTGCTCTTGAGGTGTCTGAAGAAGTCACGAGGCCTGTTTTGTCTCAATCCGTACTATTAGCAGCTGAAAACAAACAGACATCCACTCCTCCTCCTGCCCTGAATCAACTCATGATTTGTCAGACCTCAAGGAAGTAGAGAGCTTTCCTGGGAATGTGGTATTGGCTTGGTGACTTTTTAAAATGATTTTAATTTTCTTTCCCACTTTTATAAGTGTATGTTTCATCATTTATTAGAGCTTTACAAAGCTAAAACTTTTATTTCCTCTAATAATTTCATATTTGTTAAAAAATTATATCTAAAAAAAATGTGATACATATATGCAACATTCTTTTGAATATTGAAAGCCTGTTTTAATCATTAGCTAAGAAAAATGTAGGCGTTTAAGTCTTATTTTCTGCTATGTTTAGGGTGTGCTGAATTTCAGTTAAATTTATATTTTTATTATCACAGGTGTTATAGTTTTTTTCTTTTGATTTTGACTTTTCAGGTTGACTAAGATAGTTTTTTTTCTTCTTCTAAAACTAAGATTTTCCAATTTTTTCTTTCTATAACTCCCATCTTTTCCGATTAACCAAATAATATAATGGTTTGTGAAAAAAGGCTTCAATTCTTAGTAAACCGACGAATATATTGATCCCAACTTCTAAATTTGGTGAGAATTATTGGAACATTAATCACTGTTAACTGTTCTTTAGAAAACTCTGAAGGAATGTAGCTATTGAGGTTGTTATCATGTAAACATTTTTTTTTTTTTTTTTTTTTTTTTTTTTAATGAACCCCTTTCATACCTACAAAACTATTCTGTTATATAAATAATTATATCTTCTTTTAAGTATTCATTAATATATTTATATAAATNATATTTATATAAATTAAATTTCTTCATTATTTTAATACTAAAAATAAATTGATGGAACATAATAGGTGTACAATGTCAATTTGAAATATTAACTACAACACTTTATTGAAAACTATTTTAGAATTTTAACTTTAATTTAAATTTAAGCGCTTGACCTCTTCCCTCCATGACAGTCTAGAGCTAACTTTTATTTTGTATTTTTATTAATTTCTCTCTCTCTGGCTTTGAAGATCAAGTCATTTACTTCTATGTGGTGGGTAATCTGCTTAGTTCCTGATCGTTTCAGGAATTTCAATTATTTTTAGAAAAATTAGGTTCCTATAAGCTGAAAGTCAATTATTTATGAAATGTATGGTCACCAAGTGTTAAGCGTTTGCTGAACACCACTGGAAATATAGCCTGGCGTTGCTGGAAAGCGGGGTGGTCAGTACTCGCAAATCATGGGCCATGCAATGTTTGACCCCCCTAACTCATGGCGAGCTAGCGATAAGGCATGCACCTGCTGACACTTGAATCCTGGGCCGCCTCGCGGTATTTATGGCAGTGCGGCATGCGTTTGCTGTATCCCCTTCTCTTCTGATTAGTGGACGGCCGGCATAGGTACGTCCTCACAACTGACCATGGGGAGTTCCTACTGTCGTCGGTCGTACGCATCAGCTGACATATCAAGTGCTTCACCCAGAAGCTGCGGAAACTGAGCGAATTCCACATTTGATCTTTCTAAATCATACAAATCCCCCACCCCCTCTTATATCGGTCCTATTTTGCTCTATAACGAACTCAGCCTTTCGTTTTAAATTTAAAAGTGATTTAACTAATTTCATTCCAAAAAAAAAAAAAAAAAAATGTGGCTTTTAGGCCGTAAAATTAAAATTTACGGTTAGAAACTCCCTCCCCTCCCCCTTCTCATTGTTCAATTTTGCAACTTTATTAATAAGGCCATTAGAATTATTCTTAAACGAAGAGTCGTTTGAAGAGCCAACTTTGGATTCAACAATTTGACAAGAGTGCGTTCAGCTTGTGATGTGCTCTGCACGCAGTGAGAACTAGGCAATACTGAGGCAATCCTCTGAACCATATTATCATCTTTTACATCATATCATAGTCATTTGAGTTTATGTACAATGTTCTCAAGATGGAACCAATCAGATGATAGATTATTAATTTTTTTAAAGGAAATACTCTTTCTATAGTGCATCTTTTTTTTTTTTTTTTTTTTGTCCACCTTCATTACCTTCTACAAAAAGATCAGTTTGTCATACATCTCTTTTGTCATAATCAGCCTGTCAATAGTTGACACATTACTTTTTGCATCTGACAGAGCAAAGACTTTGACATTCTCTTTCCATAGCTCGGCCAGTCATAATCTCAAATAATGACTTTGATTTTAAACGTGCTTCAATTTCAAATTTCCAGAGATGGAAGTCTTCCTTCCTTTCCAGCCTTTCAATGTGATCTTTAAACTCTTTAGCATCTGCCAACTTCGCAATAGTATATTAAATATATATTCTCTAGGATATAGATACATAAGGACACCTCTGGAAAAACTTCTTGCTTTAGTATCCTTTAGAAATTTTATTCTCAAAGGTGTCCTACGTGTGAAATAGTTATCTATAACTTTAATTTCAGTAAATAAAATGACAAAGACTGGTGCTGTTTTTATCTCTAAAAATTATTATTTTCTTGTGTCAAAGAATAATGTTTGTTTGGTTTGTGTTCAGAATAACGAGGGCTTTTATATTCTTACTGACAAACTTGAAAAGCTGATGAGTTGTATGGCTCAAGCTAATCTAAACTTTATTCAGTGAAATAAAAAAATAGGACATTTAAATGATAAAAGAAGAAATTAAAATTGCCATAAGTATGAAGAAATTAAAAGCCATAAGTAAAGGCATTGAGTGACGTAAAATGTAACGTGAAACGTTTAGAGTCAACTAAATTGTGACACTTTTGATTTAGCTAAAAATACTAGATAATCATTAGATGTTTTTTGTTGGGGATCAGTCAAGGTAGATCCTAAAAAATACAAATTAAAAAAATTTTCGTTTCGGTATACATTGTAAACCATCTTCAGGGCTGTTGAAATACAATGTCATAGGAATAAAATTTTAGTTCAACCTTTTACTTTTATTCAAATACATTGTATTTCAACAGCTTTGAAGATGGCTTAAAATATAAACCGAAACAATACACATTTTTAAATTTCATATTTTTTTTTTGGATCTACCTTGAACGAAACCCAACAAAAAACATCTACAATAATATTATCTACGGTCAAAAAAAACTCTACATTTGAACATACTAGATTGTCTTTTCATATCCAGAGAAATAAAGCCATGATACCATTAGAAATTATTCCTTTTGATTTAGCTGGGCCTATTGGAGCAACTTGGGATGACAAGAAGTTGGGGTTACCTTGCCTTTGTGGTTGATTATAGGCACCTATGAGTAATTAGGCTTCTACATAGTTAAGGCGAGTTGTTTGTGGCTCTTAAAAGTATTGACAATAAAGGCAAAAAATAGTTCTTATAAATTACAAGAGTGGGCAAAATTAAAAGGTAGATAGCGCAGTCAGTGTAAATCCTGCAAAGCATGGACTGACTATATATATATATATA
>KZ807534.1:35310-47920 GCA_000696205.2 Oncopeltus fasciatus | reverse complement strand
TATATATATGGAAATATTAATCAACTAGAGATGACCTTTTTTTTATTTTTATCCCATTTGAATAAATTCCGAATGAGAAAACGTTTTAAATTATCTTTTATGTTAAGACTTGTCGTCATAAATCTGTAAAATAGAGTCCAAAGACTACCATTGATTTTTATTTAAAGCAATAAAAGAAAAAAAAATTATAATTATAATAAAAATTAATATTAAATTCTAACAAGAGGCACATTCATATTGAATATTTTTTTTATATCATCGATTAATATTATATTTACTTAGTAAATAATATTCTTTTGTTTTTTAAAGTGATGGAATAATAAGTAATATAGTATTATTCGTTAAAAAAAAGAAATTTAATAAAGGATGAAGTATGGGCTTATGGTTATTACGCAATATTTACTTAGAATATTGTCTCCAATCGTACTCCAAAATAATTCATTTAATTTTTAGTTGGCATCAAATTATTCTTTTTTTTATTTTTATTGCTGCTTAATATCCCACAAGAGACACTTGATTTTCAGTTATTTAATGAATTGTAATAACTCAGAGGAGTCCCCCCCTATTCTAAACATCCCAGGTAATGTTTTAATTTCCTATTCCTAGATTGCGAGATATTTTTCATTAGTATCCCTCCAGCTGATAATATCTGAGAGTTGTGTGTCATAAAAGAAATTCAGTTTTTCTTTTCCAGGGTGAAGCTGACATTCAAATAATGTCCTCTTCTTTTCAAGTAAAATTGTCCGCCATTCTTCATTCGTTATCCGACCCCCAAGGACTCTTCAGCCTTCCATCGGTAACTCCTGTAATTTCCAGTCTCCCCGGAGACTTCTGTCAGCGATGACAAAGATCCGAGTCAAAGCAATTTCCTACAAGCCATTTTCCGGCAAATTCATGAATAACTGTAGACCATATTATTTAAATATAAAATATAATAAATGTTCTTCATTATTTAAAAATGGTTGCATTACATTATATTACAGAACAACTAACAAGAACAGATTTTGGAGAAAATTATGGACTACTTACTGCACGTGCGCAGTTCCAGACACAGAGAGACTGAAGAGTCTCTTCAGAAAGCAAGGTTTTTTGGTAGTTTATTCTACTGTTAAAGAAGCTTTTTGAATTTATTGTGCTTACGAGAAGTGGGAAATAATCCAAATATCTTTGGAGGACCCTTTTCACATCACAACAACAAAATATAATTCAGAAAACATTGCCATGGTCTTCAAACAGGTTTGAAACCAGTTTGTGATTTGTTGGGGAGTACTGCGCATGCTCTGGTACATATTAGGTACTAATCTGCCTGTTACTTGTTTGTTAGTGACGTAATCTTGACATACATGAAATGTATATCGATATAACTAAATTTGAAAATTTTCTTTTGTTTATTGAAAATTTAAAAGATTTTGACTACTTTTTTTTTTGCAATAAATTTACATTGGAATTTTAGATTTTTAGCTTCTCTTCCACATTATTCCCTTTTGATTGAAAAGAAAATATATTTTTACTGTAAAAAAATGGGTATATTTAAAAAACACTGTAGATTCGTTCAAAGTTCTTTGGAAATGTTCCTGTACAATTTTAGAGAGTTCCTGCGGAAAAATCAAACTGTCATGATGGTGCCATGATATGACTTTTGAAAAATTTTCTACTTCCCTTGATCGATTCTACTTTGGAGCATCTAAAAATATAGTCCGTTTTTCGTAAAACGCTTATTAAGAAAGATATTTTTGGCGTTAATGACCGCCATGGTTGACGCGCCAGGAGAAAAAAAAAGAAGATATTTACGGATGTTAATAAGATGGCTGAACACTTCCCTCTCTCATCCTAACCGGATTCTCAATAGCCAAGCTTGATATTCTTTTTTTTTATAATTATCTCTTATCCATCTTTAATGAATTATTGTAAATATACTTAGCCTTAAGTGATAATAAAACTATAATTATAGTTATTGTTAAATAAGTGATTATCAACTTCAATGGAGAAAATCATCTAGAATTTTAGACTAGTTTTTGTACTCAATATAGCTCAAGGAAGTAGGTAATATTATTTGTTTTTTAATCGCGCAATCTTGCACACGGTTGTTAGAGGATTTCAAGATGTCCTTAAATAGGATAAATAATAAACTTTGAATAGTTCCTTCACTCATTTACGGCTTGACGCTTTGAACTTTTTTTTCCCTAAGAGATACTGTTCTTAAGTTTATTGTTATGAATGCGTACTTTATGCGCAGTGGAATTTGAGTGTGTCCAGGCGTTTTTACTCAACATCCTCCTGTCCTCTGATGTACTTCAGATAATCTACTGAAAATGCAGTATTAGTTATTAAGCAGAATGAAGGAATTACTTTATTTTACTTGTATTTTTACGAGTAGACAAAGTACACATACTTTAAAATGGGAAAGAAACCCCCAGATAGTGTCTTTATGTTGGCCAATAAATAATACATTGATAAAGCTTGATACGATCACAATTAGAATTCAGTGAGAAGTTTCTTATATGTATTTTACCAAATGCTTTTATTACCCAGAACATTGAAGTACTTACCATACTATTTTGTGTTCTCAATGGTGTTGTTGTGGCTCAAATTGTTTTCTGAAGAGAGTTGTTTGTTTTCCAAGCGTTCTCCAACTAAAGCGTTTCCTCTAGTAATAAGTAATAAGTGCATTTTGCAAGGTGCACCATTGTGCAACATCAGCTCTCTTCTGTAAGTCCTCATGCCCCTGGGCTGGAGTCCACATGAGGACACCAAGGGTGACACTAGCCCTGATCCCAAGTGTTCTCCAACTAAATGCACTTTAGCGATTCCTCTAGTAATAAGTGCATTTTGCAAGGTGCACCATTGTGAAACATCACCCATCTTCTATCTGCAAGCAGCCACTGGCAGTCCCACGGAAGACACGGACTCTGACCTTGAGGTATGCGGCCTTACAGACGTGCGCACCTCAACCACTGTCATTACTTTACTCACACCAACACCCAACAACCTCAAATCTTTCCAGGACTCTGAAGCAATAGTTTTCCTCACGGAAAATTTGTATGTTTTTTCTTAAATGCAATCATCAAATTGAACATAGAAATTTTGAAATTTAAATTTAGCAACTTTCATGTACGAACTATCTCCAGTTTTATTCTTTTCAATCAATTTTGGTTTGAATTTTCGGAGTAATTATCTTTATTATATGTTTGGGTGAAGAGCTGTGTATTAGTTTATCTCAGTTATGAATAGCTGACAAGAATCAATGACCATGATCATTTTGATGATAACAATCTCTGAAAATGTTCCTTAAACCCCTCATTAACTAATGATATTGAGGGTAGCCTTTCTCTACGAAAGTATTCGAGCTGTCGAAAGTTTGCCTGTCTTGTGCAGGATACACATCTAGGAGATGTGTCTTTTGCTGGCTCTGGAACTCCTTGTCCTCGCCATCTCGACTTCCTTCCCCACTTGTGGGCGTGATACCCTCTTTATTGGAGCGTACAGATCACCCCTCGACCTTAGACTAACATTCAAGAAAGGTCAGGATTAAGCTGCTTCACTTGCCATTCTAAAGACCCAGCCTTTCTCACATTCACTACCGAACTTTAATTCTTTTGTGAATCCTGCTTTATACTTCCTTGCTGTACTGTGATTTATCTGGTCCACTTTTACCACAAAAGGGTAAATTTATCTTATGGAATATACTTTTGCAGAATGTATGCTATTCCTTAATACTGGCTTTCATACCTACCCAGGATCGGATCTTCATATATGTCTGCCTTCCCATTGGTTGGCTCTAATCAGTTCATACGGGCTTCTGTTTACTTCATGTCTGGCTTTTGTTATCACTGGTAGGTGTATTAATTTTCTGATTGATAATGCTGGTTTCTAATTTTGACTAGATGTATATCCTATTTCTATGGATTCCCTGATTGTCCTGCAGTAATAATTATTCTCTCTAGCTAGAATGTTGGCGTTCTCTAACTTTATCTTGTGGATGGTGTCTACGAAATATCTAGTATAAATATATAGTTAGAGAAAGCTAAAATTCCAGCTAGAGAGAATAATTACTACTGCAGAACAATCAGGGAAGCCATAGAAATAATAAAATGCAGTTATAAAAGCCACCTGGACCTCAAGTCGCTCTCATTCTACTTTCTGCCCTGATGAAGTCATCACAGGATGTACGAAACCCCGGCAAAATGTAACTTTTCTACATATTCAAGTCTGATGGATGATGTACTTATGATTATTCCTGTAGACCCTTAAAGCCTCAGTGAACATAGAAATTAAGCTATTAAAATTGCTATAAATATACGATTATATGAGGTCTTCACCTATCAAAGAGCCCTTGTATATACTTATTAGGTTTTAACGCTAATTTATTGAATATTCCATTTTCATACAAAATTTAATTAAAATTATACGTTTTTAACTAAAAACCTAAATAGCGAAACTGGTTTCTATTTTTGAAAAAATTAGAGATCCCGCCCTAAACGGAAAATTTTATTCATAAATATCTTTATTAATATTGGTCTTTAAAAATAGTATATAGCATAAATATTATAAAATTACATTTTACATATATTTTCTTACATACATATTTTTCTTAACACTAATAATAACGAAATTCTTAAGATTTGAAATTTAGATCTCTCTCTAAACTCTTCGTTACTACCTATCGACTTTGGGCGTTACTGAACTCATCTAAATGTTTCGAAAAAAATACGCTTATATCCGAATAATTTGGCGTTATTATTTTAATAATGTATAAAAATTTTGTGTGAACCATGTTTTTAGTCAGTGGTTCGATGAGGATTTGCAGATAATTTTCATAAACTGTTTCATGGTACTAGTGTAAATAAACTACAGGGAATCTGCTAATTTCTTTCTCATTATTATTTATATAGAGATATAAAAATTATCNATATATATTGCAAATTGTTCCAATAAGCTTCTTTTATTTCTTCATTTTCTTACTAGTAATATAGCTTTAAGCTTTATAAAAAGGCAAATATTAGTAGTTTCTGGAAAAAAAGATATAGCTGAAATAGACAATAAATGCAAGGGATTAGAATAAAAAATCTACTGTCTCAGCTAGGACTCGAACCTGGATCTCCTTCTATCCGGGCCGGCGTGCTAGCCAATTGCACCACTGTGACTGCTGGCATGCGTAGCAGGAGATCCAGGTTCGAGTCCTGGCAGAGGCAATTAGATTTTTTATTCTATTCCTCTGGATTTATTGTTTAAAAATAATGTGGTATTAAATACCACAACAAAAATAACCATCACTGGTGGCTGAAAAAAAAAATGTGCAGACTGAATTAAATAAACACATAGCAATTAATCAACTTTTGAAATTGGGATTACTGATAAAGAAAAGAAAACTTCTCTTGACAAAGAGAACTTTTTATTTAAGTTAGCTGGCATTTTCTTTTAAATTCATAATTTTTAATAATCATTTTTATTTATTCAAGAGCTTTATTTTACCCTTGGCAACTGCAAAATAAGTGCACCTTTCAGCGGGAATCAAAGTTCTCTTGTTCTGTATTTTGTGTAATTACGAATGTATTTCTTACAGCTGTATTGCAACAAATTGTTGAATTCACTATATCGGTGTTTTATTTATCTCAATATTGTTTTCATGCTCGAACAACAACGTATGAGTTTGCTTATCTCTCTCTGATGAAAGTGTCTGAGTTATATTTCTTAATGAATTGAACCATTTGGATCTTCTTTGCTTTAAAAGTGTGATTCGATTATCAGTGTGTTTCTTAGCTTCATCAGTCGTTAAGGAGCATTCAGTAAGTGGAATGGAAGAATGGCAATGTGTTCTCAGGGCTGTAGTGAATGTTTCAGGATCCTACACGGGATCAAGAGCCGATTTCATTTTCAAAAAGGATATTTTTATGAAGGTTTTGATGTAGCTTTCGACAGCTAGGTTTTTAAAAAGGCAGAAATTTTCAATTTTCTCTCCAGGCTGGCATAAAATATAATAAAAATTACGTCATTTAAAAAAAAAAAATTTCTTTTAAGGAATACTCACGTTACAACTTTAAATGCCCTCTTTTATGAGCCCATTATGATATCGCGATCTCGTTCCCTGCTGTAGGTAGGTACAGGACACGAGCAGAAGCCCGGGAGAGATTTCCCACAGTAGAGGGGAAGATACTGGCAGAAAACACGCCATATCGTGTGCACCACCCTAGACCCCTCTGTCTGTCTGTCTGATTGTGGCGAGCGATACCCGGGGAATAGTCTGTCCCTCTTCAGGCGCCGTTCTAGGGGAAACGGGGAATATCCCCTTAGTTTGTGAGGAGTCAGGGATCTCAGCTGACTCCGGAGCTAATTTGTAAACAAAAAAATTTTCGCCAACTTGTTTCGGTCTAAATTTCAGCCCTTCATCAGGACAATTCAATTATCCCCTTGTTTATTTTCATACCTCTATTCCAGCTTCAGAACTGCCAACATTATCATTTAAAAAAAGTCCATCATGTAAGAGCTACTTGATCTGAACAGATAAATTAGATAATAATCAGAGAGTAAATAAGAAAAGTAGAGAACAAAGAGTTTAAAAGGTATGGACACTAAAGTTTGCTCCAGACTGACTGGGAAGATAGAGTGGGGGAATCTCTGATGCATCGTACTTACATTTCTTCCTTAACAAAAGCATTATGTAAAATAGTTGTGTATATATATATACATATATATCCTATGTAATGTAGGCTAATAAATACTTTTTGATTTCAAAGTGGTGTGTCACGTTGAAAATCTTGACTTCCATGTGGGAGATGACAAAAAACATATTTTCTTCTGGCTGTTTTACATAAGAAATGCAGTCGGGGGTAGTCAGGGTTACGGCAGATATTGGAAATGACTCATTGTAATAAGCGCCTGCATGACCTTGGTCGCAGAGGAGCGTAGGAGTGGAGTCCGGCTATTTGTCTGCCGTGGTCGTGCTTTGCTGGCGATTCCTCAAGAGCAAGGGAGGAAGGACTTCTTGTTCTGCCTCGATCCACAAGATGGTGTCTGAAGGTGGAGCTAGTCTGGGGTGTCCTCCGGGACTCGCCACAACACGGACTTGTCTCTAGCAAGATCTTCCGAGACTTCCTCTCGAGGCCTCCCTCCACACTCTCCCACCCCCACTGTTAATTAGCCGGAACTGCGCCAAAACCCCCCAAAGGCACCCTTACTTTACCGCTCACCCCATCCACACCCCCTCTAGAGAGAGTTATATCCTCTATCGGCCTTCCCTAAGAGAATTACTTCTTCATTCATTTTATTTATATAACTTATGCCTCCATTTTATATTAAGTATTAGTCATTGAAGTTTTAGAACCACGATAAAAATTAAAATAATTAATGTATGTTGAAATTATTTCAATGAATAAGTAAAGGAATTTAATGAATAATTCAATGAATTTTAGAACTACTTCTAGAACGAACCATACATAAATTGGGGTGTAAAGTATATCGATGGATCTTTAAAAAAATATGCTTTGTTAAACCCTACGTTTAACCTTCAAAAATTAAGCTGATGGTATCATGAATTTGGGAAATTAAACAGATTTACACTTATTGGAGAAAATAATTATGGTCCCTTAAAAAAAAAAAATTATATATATATATTAGCCTGTACGCGCTCTAGTTTTGGCAATTTTGTGTGCCAAATTCGGTATTCTGTTAGATAACTTTTTTTCATACATAATCTACTGTTAGATGAGGACGATGAATCGGTTTAGGGTGAGATAGATTTTTGGGGGAGAACAGAATTTAAAATCTAATTATTTTCGTTATAATTTGCAATGTGTTAGAATTTTGAAACCATCGTATTCATTTCATATTTTTTTTTTTTTAAATACACATATTAGCAAGACATTTAAAAATGGAATATTGAGTGTTGGGCAAGGCCTCTTATTTTTTAATTATAAAATTGAATAATCTATCTAGACTTTTTATGACAAGCTGTTGATTACATTCATTTTGGTATGAATAAGAATGTTAGATAAATGGTGGAGGGGGAATACAAGGAGATTACAATTTACAACCTTATAACTATCTATTTTAACATTAGATGTAAAATGTAATTTTCTAACGTTGAACTCTCATACCTTCTATTGTCCGTCTTCATTGCAAATGAAGTTGCAAACCATCCTCTGTTGGCGAGCGCTTTCGGACATTGTCCATTTTCGTGGCCGAATACATGTGTTCACTGTCACTGTCTGTATTCAACTCGGAGTAGTAGTTCAAGACGGACAATAGAAGGTATGATAGTTCTATATTCATTGGTGGTGGAAATAACCTTTTAGATTATTTACTAACGTTGATATTCTATAAGATTTATAACTAAAAATAATTGTAAAAGAAGAAATTTACAAATGTAGCTACGATGGGTGAGCTGTTCCCCCACTCTTCCCGACAGGTCATAAGCAAAAATTATTGGTCACATGTATAATGCTCATCGTTCTCTACGACAAGTACGTTAGATATACCCATTTTCAGTCATTTATGACCATCCTTAATAAGGGATCTGCTTTGATTTTGCAGCTCCTGTGTGACTGATTTAACCAATTTTAACCATTCTCACCTCCTGTATTTACGTTACAATGATTCAGATGTCTCTTTTTATAGCTTGAAATCATTTAAATTTCCCACCAATCCCTCGGTATCACAGCATACTAAATCTATCTTGAACTTTCTTTTGAGGTTTTCATAACTATCGCTTGAGTAATTCAAATGATTTGTTCTGCTCAGTGGCGAAAATCAGCTGTTTTCGTACCATCCCTGTCTGCTTTCTATAAATATAATTTGGTAATCAAGCATAACTGATCCGCTTATTGCAGCTATCTTCAGTCGAAATTTACACTCTTCCCGCATTTCTGTTCTGAATGAACCATGAACTCGAGTCCTGGAACTGTGTCCTTCGAGAACCTGTTTGATGAATCCAAACTTGCTGGCCATATTACAGAAAAGGGTCTATTAGGGTATTCCAGAGACACTTAGCTATTGAGGTCGTTGAATAAAGATTTTTTTGACAATTTTTCTATATTTTCTCCGATCCAACCTACTAGACTTTGTTGCAGCGGGCGTAATATTTAGTATATAGAAATTCAACTCAACAGAGATTTGTCATTGAAATCATTTTTTTTTTAATTGAAAGTTACACTCTATTAAAAATTAAACTAATTTGTACAATTTTTTACAAACCTTTATGGATTAACCTAAATAAAAAAATTTAATTAATTAACAAACAATTAATTTTTTTCATGATAAATATTGGTAAGTCTCTATTGATCGTTAAATAGCGAGTTCGATATTGAGCAAAATCGGACGAATAGGAAAATAGGATTATCTGAAATGAGAATAAAGGTTTTAAAAAATTTCTTCTTTTTCCTGATGATTACAATTATATAAATCACTTTAAGGATAATATTTAGGTTGTCTTTCCTGTATTAATTTATTTTAATAGTGACCGATTTCGTTTCCAATACACCATCTTCACGCACTACAGAGTGTCGCAAGCACTACCCTCACACACACACACACACATATATATGTCCGCCCTAGTCTCTGCATTTTAAATAAGAAAAGAGGAGTATTTATGGCTCTTTAAGCAAGCCTTTGGATTCAATGGCTGAAATCAGTTGTCGATTTCAGCGAGTTCAAATTACAAATTTTGGATATCATCATTCCTGGATGCTGACTTTGTAGTACTAATTCCTTTGTATGTTTATTGTCGATGTCTTTATTTATTATAGTTCTTACATAAATACACACATATTTAATTAGTTAAAACAGGATAAAGTTAGTTTATCTAGTAAATAATCTAAAAGGTTATTTTCACTACAAATGAATATAGAACTATCAAACCATCTATTACCCGTCTTCATTGGTTTCTGAACCAATCTTTTGGAAGATGGTTTGCAGAAACCAATGAAGACGGATAATCGTAGTTTATCTATTTCATATTCTGCAGATTTTGTGCTATATGGCCCTGGTGCAGAGTAGAGATTTTAATAAGTCTCTCTTCTTTTGTTACTTATTTTGCTGATTCGATTTTCCTTAGAAACATTGTATTCCGTGTCCTTTTAACTTTTTTGTACTATTTTTGTAATGATTTATCTGTGTATTTACGATCATGGTCCGTGTTTATAGAGGTATACAATTATTTTCATTCCGTATGAGAGGTAACAAACAGATTGATTATGTTATGTATTATCAGTGAGTATGGTGATGTTGAGGGGGGATACTACAGATTTTTTAGACCTTTGACTCGCCACGTCCAGAGTGACATTGAGCCGCTTCGTCATTACTCGCATCGCAGGCCATCCGTGACATTAGTCAAGCTGCCATTTATCGCGTGACAACAACCACTTGTCATCTTCAGTGTGTAGACACTGCCTCCTGAATCGCCGGAGGAGTTAATGCTACAGAAGGTGAGCTACCTCATGCAGTCCTGCGTTTCTTCACCTGCAAAGTCCGACGCGCCTTGACCTTAGCTAGTTGCCTCAGTAGGCCGGCCCTTAAAAGGCTGGTGGTTCGCGTTTCTTTGGCACAAGTTTCCTAACCCCGCCTTCCCCAGCCACTAAACTACTGAAATGGCGCTAACCTGCGAAACCCCTATTCTTTTGATAGCACACAGTTGCACACACACACTCCAAATTCGTTTTAATTTACCAAATCGAATTTCGCATTTACAAATCGACTATCATTTGGTACGAGTGTTAATACACTCTGTATCAACATGAACGTCGATTTCAGCAGGCCCCTGGGTTTGTTAATTAATAATTTTTCTAGTTAAATTAAAAAAAAAATTATTATTTTCCATAAAAGAAAATACCTCGTAGTTAAATTAAGAAATTTCCTGTTTCTTCTTTATAGCGTAATATCTAATATTTAGTGAACAAATGTGTCTCATATTTGAACAGTAGTTCAATCTTCGAACAATTTTCCTAATGTTGTACTGTCGAACCCTCTCAGGATCAAAGGCTCATTTTGAGTCCAGTAATCTACCTGAATGGGCGTCTGAGAGAGACACCCAAGTAGAAGATTCCTGGGCTCAGATGATATGTTCGATCTTGTATGAGCTCAGTTGTAAAGAGAGATAAGGAAGGATAGTGGGAAGGAGTGAGGTCCGTCTCACGTGTTTGTGCGAACTTAGCCAGACCTCAGACATATATCTATAGCAGCTTCATGGATACTTATATAAGGTCGGATATGGGATCAGGGAGCTTGGTAACTGATCCTGCACCTCTCTGATTCAGTCCGTTACTTAGGGTTCCACCTTGACTCACGACTCAACTGGAGTGATCATATTAAAATCAAGCGACAAGAACTCAGCAGACGCCCAAACTCTTATACAGCTTTATAAATAGGCGCTCACAGCTCATATTAGAAAACAAACTGACCATCTACGAGACCATAATACGACCAATCTGGACCTACGGTGCAGAACTGTGGGGTGCCGCTAAGCCTTCCAATATCCAAAGAATACAATCCTTTCAGTCCAAAATTATCAGAATAATAGCTAACGCTCCATATTATGTGTCCATCGTCCTTCATCACGATTTTAATATTCTTTTCGTCCAAGATCTCATCTCCACCCGCTTCAAGCTCTTGCATAGTAAACTCCAATTTCATCCTAATCCACATGCCCGATCCCAGTCATCGGACTTCAATCCTTACAACCCTTCCCGGCGACTAAAACGGAGATGGCTTCGCAAAAATTCTGGGCCTTAATGCCTAAATATATTAGGAAAAAAGGTAAAAGGGGCCCTTCTCCCTGCACAGTGATGATTCACTTATTTATTCTTTTTGTGTGTTCACTACACTCTTTCTCCCACATGTATGTATGTATATACATAGAAGGAGAGTTAGGCCTTGCATGATAAATGTAGCAGTGCTTAAGGATAATTATGATACAGAGGAAATGCACTTTTTCACCGATTTCAGCCTTCTATGAATGTACTGAATGAAGTCTTGTTTCCTGTCTTTGTAGGGGGAGAGGTTCCAGTAACCATACTCCATACCCATTCTCCAGGCTTCCAGGACTATCTCATTTCCTCCAGATGACCGCCAATGCAGGACTTCTCCTATCTCTTCTTGGGAATCACCCAGACATGGCCTGACCACCCCACTATCCCACCGTTCACTCCATATCGCGGTCTACTCCTCGTCAACCTTGCAGGAGATCCGCCACTTTCTTCCTCTTTCTACTACGCTACTTTCGTAGTTTCATTCTGCGATACAGCTGATATTTTTTCTCTACTTTTTCCCTCCCCCCTTTTTTGTCAAGAAGTAGAAGAAGATGAAACCTCAACTCTCACTAACCACCGAGGTGAAGTACAGACTCCTGGGAACCGCCTCAGATCGAACTCTTTCTCACGTTCTCACTGGACATTACTTTCCTTGCCCAGTGAACATTTATTTCGCGAACGATTCCGTACAATAACTTATTCACTCCCATTCGACTCTTTTATCGGTAGTATTATTGAAACATGTCATGGGAGGCAAGAAAAAACCCTCATAAATATCAAAATTGAAAATGTATTGTTTCATTGACAAGAACCAATCTATATTGTATTAAATTTGGTAAAATTCAATATTCAATATATATATTTAATAAATA
>KZ807534.1:21037-33675 GCA_000696205.2 Oncopeltus fasciatus | reverse complement strand
CACCGGCCCGGATAGCAGGAGATCCAGGTTCGATTTCTGGCTGGGACAGATAGTTTTTTATATTCTATTCCCTCTCATTAATTGTTTAAAATTTACGTGGGATAAAATACCACAACCAAATAAAATACTCATAAAATATAATTCTCTACAAATAATTTATATATACATAAATAAGAACAGGTGAGAAAAAGAGTGTGGTGAACACACAAAAATAAAAAATTACAATAATGACTAGTTGTGGTATTTAATCCCACGACAATTTTAACAATTTTTAGTGCAAAGGAATAGAACAAAAAAATTTAACTGTCCCAGCCAGAACACGAACCTGGATCTCCTGCTATCGGAGTGCATTTTCCATTTACGCTACCGAGACAAGTCTGAAAAGTTATTAAATTCCCTGCACCAGTTAGATTGTCCTGGCTGGGACAGTTAGATTTTTTATTCTGTTCCTTTGCACTAAAAAATGTTGAAATTTGTATTTATTCCTTCACTTATAAAGAATTTAATATTTATAAGTTTCCCTCATGCCTATCCCTATCCTAGGGATACTCAGAAATTGAACTGAAGGCGGAGAGTCTAGAATCTCTCATTGGATTGATTTATTTCTGGGTCCTGATGATGACACATTATGTCTTGAAACATTTCTGCTTTTACTTAAGAGAATACAAATTCTAAAGAGAAATTGCTTTTCTATTTTAATCTCTGAATATTTTTTCTTTTCTTCCAATTAAAGTTTTTAAAATTGAATAAATTAACGGAAATCAAAAGGGACCTTTTGTAGCTTAGGTGCCTTCTTGTTTGTAACATTTTTTTTCTTAATTTACTAATGAAGAACTTTTAAAATGATTTGATTTTTATGAATCTTTATTTATATAATTTTAAAAAATGAGTGTACTTCGTTTTGTATACTCTGTTTGAGCTTAAATTATGTAATATATTTATATTTAATCGTTACTGTAATTAATTTATTTAAATTCAAAATTTCTTTGTCATTTCAACTTTCACATTTGGATTTATTTTATCTTTTGTCTCTTTTAAAGGTCAAAGCGTATTTTGAAATGTTGCATTTTTATATTTCGGGGGGTTTGTGGTGAAATATTACCTTTGATATTTAAAAATATTAACCTCTCTGATATGGAAAAACTCCACTGGATATTACATTTAAAGGTGATGGCTCTATTCATAATATTACATGTCATAATTCACTTCCAGAGAGGTAGTGTTATAAAGTCAATTTGTTCTACCTCTTTGGGAAGGCGTGGATTGTATAGATTCAATGCCTTATAGAGTAGCGTCGCCTTTCGAAGCAATCTGCCACAAATGGGATTCCTAATACAGTTCAATGTGGGTCAACCAAACAGATGTGGTAAATGGCGCTCAGAGCCTATCCGTCGCTAACTCCTCCTATCGCGGGATAAGTGGTGCAGGCGATCGGAGCGTGGGTGCCACCCATTTGTGTGGGTGTGCGAACTCCCGACCCACACACGCCCGGCCCACCCACAGACAACTGCTTCTCTACCGGAACAAAAACATGAGCAATTTGCATTGCTTCCTATCTTTTTGCCAGTAAATTGGTTTTTCATTAGCTTTGTATTTTTTTTTCTTTTTTTTTTTTTTGTGTTAGCCTCCCTTTCAACCAATTAGGTCCATGGAGGGATGAGGGCTATCTACAGGTCGTCACCCCGTTGTAAACATCCAGGGGTCATGACCAGCTTATATTTATAGATAAAAGCTTGCCCTGGGCGGGATTTGAACCCGCAGATTTAAGATTACGAGACCCGAACGGATCCCCTGAGATACCCTGTCGCTCCCGGATACATTCCTTTATTTCCTAAGAAGTCACTGTACATTCCATCCCTGAAGAGGGATGACAGAAACGCACACACACACACATACAAAGATATTTATGAAAAAAAAATTGTAATGAGAACAACCTCAATAAATTCGAAATTCGTTAATAAAATAGATAAATATTGTAGTCATCATTTTTGTCTCCATAAAAGTAAGAATTTAAAAACAATCAAATGACACTGTAATATTAAAAAGCCCACCTAAAAGTCGATTTTAGAGTTTTGATTTATTCTACCGCTGGATATGTTTTCACTTGTGCTATACCAGGGTAACTCATGTTAGAGGTCTGATTCGAGGGGATTCATTCAGATCTCCTAAATTATGTGCTATGGGTTCGAGTCCCGCTCTGGGGTGTTTAGAATGGGGTGGTTACCTAAAGATAGCCTCTCCTTCCTTGGAGATTGGAGGGTATGGAAGGTAACAAAAAAAATTCTTCTCAGATCCAGTAGTCATTAAAGGAATCGTCTATTCTCGTTATAAGTATTAACATAATTGAGGGACAATATTTTTCATAAGACTTCCAAAAGTATTATTGCAATAATATATTATAAATTCTTGCTTTGCAGGCACAATAATGAGAAATATTAGATATTTTTAATAAATAATTTTGTATGCTTTATAAATTTCTCTCATCAAAATGTCAGGGAGGTCTCCAAAAATATATTTATGTCTACTCACATTTTATGTGCTCTTTATCGATTCCTAAAAAAAAATACAAAACAAAACCAAACATTTTTAAAATTCAAAAGGAAACCTTAATCATAGTAATAATAAATAATGATATTTTTTTTTAAATTACTGCACTAGTGTGAACCCCGAGAGTAGCTGGTACCTGTCAGACTAGCAGACTATTTAGGCTGTGTTTAAATAAAAATTTGATGTTATATATTAAATCACTGTTAAGTCACTATTACCTTCTGCCAAAAGAAGAGAATGATCACTGAAGAGTGTTTGTAAAAATACGAAGAATTTAATAATTATCGAAACAAGCAAACAAAGCATGGAAGTTTATTCTAGTGGCTCTAGTGACAGATTATAAAATATATTTATTAACTAATAAACTTCTAACAAAGGATCGATTAAAATAGTTATTAATTATCTCACAAAAACAATAGTTACATTGTTCTTAGATGCTGGCTCAATTTGGCGATCAAGTTGTGAAAAATATAAGAACATGTCAAGTAAACCAACAGCTAATGGGAATTAAATAGGCTTGTATATGGTCGCTACAACACAAGTGACGTCAAGGAAATAAGTGCTTGTTTTCACTCTTTCAATAATAATATGACTATTAATCATTATTTATCATCTCTATGGCCAATAATTTAATCTAAAATTTTGATTTTTAATCACTATATAAGTGAATTATATAGTGATATATATTTGAAATGTATTAAAAACTATAACAATTTTTAGTGCAAGGGAACAGAATAAAAAATATAACTATCCCAGCCAGGAATAGAACCAGGATCTCCTGCTTTCCGGGTCGGTGCGTTTCCATTTACGCCACCAGGACAAGGCTGATAAGTTATTAAATTCCCCGCACTAGTGTCGAGAGTCTAACCTCCGAGGCAGATGAATATATCGTCTTATTCTCGGAGGAGCTGGCATTGTCAAGCTGTTTAAATGACTCTTGTTATTAACTTTTTAATTTTTTAATTTTATAAATATTATTTTTTTGTTGTATTTAATATAGTGCTAGGGAACATAATAAAAACTCTAACTGTCCCAGCCAGGACTCGAACCCGGATCTACTAATTTCCGGGCCGGTACGTTTCCATTTACGCTACCGAGGCAAGTCTGATAAGTTATTAAATTCCCCACTTTAGTCCTGGCTGGGACAGTTAGATTTTTTATTCTGTTCCCTTGCACAAAAAATTGTTAAAATTTACGTGGGATTAAATACCACAAAAAAATAATATTTATAAAATTATAAACTATAGATTCTTTCTTTACAATTTGATTAGGGTTTTATTCCCAGCAGGATTCAAACTGTTATAAATATGGTTAGTTACTTAGTTTGAATTAGGCAAGTGAAAATGAACAGGAATAAAGACATTTTGTTTAGCTTTACTCACACTTGAGTTACTCCAGGTTGAAGGTTGAGTCCAGTACTGTCTGTTTTGTCCAGGAAAGTTAGACATGCTGCTGGAGTCAGATCTCCTGACAGCTGATGTATGCGTGCGTGTGTCATAACTCCGGATGTCTTATTCTATTCCAGCGTTTAGGTCCGACCTAAGCGTATTTTCCCACGATTCCTTACAACTCCTCTGTGCCCTGGAACCTCTTGGTAGAATCAGCTCGCTTCCTCTATCTTACTTATGTATTCCATTGTTCCCACATAATCCGGGTTTTAACATATCTTCTGTTCTTATTGACAAATAGAATCCTTTTTCGCGTATGACGTCACTCTGCAGATTTCCTCCTTCAATCTTTTCCTCTTGTACATCTTGGAAATGTCTCGCCCTTCCATTGGATTTATTCTTCACTATTTTTATTTTATTTTACACCGTAGCAAAGAGTACAATTTCGTGTTTCTCTACGTTCGTCTGTTGTCTTCTATAAGATGGCTTTGACACGAATCTCTTGCCTTAGCTTCTTCTTGTACCAGTTAAATTTTTGTTTCTTTAATGAAGGAGCTAACTGGATGAGCAATGGTCATTTAATGCATGCTTCTCGTAATATGGAGACCAAAATTTATAATGATATTCATATTATTATAAATTTATAATCGTCCATATCATTGTTAAAAAACATGGTTGATAATAGGTATAAACAGTATTTCCCTAAAGTTTATCTTTTATGAAATGTTTACGAAAAACTCTGATTAAGGAAGAAATTTCTGAATGTAACTGCTATGGGCGTACACTTCCCCCACTCTACCTTCCCGGCCAGTCTAGAGCTAAATGTAGTGGTCATATTTTTTACAATCACTGTTCTCTCCAGCTTGAAAATTTAATTTCATCGTTTAAATTTTTAGCATGAGAAATTTCCATTGATCTCGAGTATTTCATACATAACTAACCTATCTTAATATAATTTTAAAAAAAATTGTTAATGGAATATTACAGAGCCGATTTGTAGGAAATTATACACTAAAGGGGTTAATTAAAGTTGAATAAAAAATGTATTATGCTTTAAAATATGTTTTTAATCTATTGGTTGTTTAGTTTAATCTAATATCAGTATTTCAATTACACAATTTTGACTAAATTTCTTAAGAATTAAACTTTGCAGGTAATGTTTTTGAATTAAATCAATACATTTATGGATATAGCTGTATTTATGTTATATCGATTGGTATTTAATTTAAAAAAATAATTCCTGAACGCCATCTGAAGTTGTTAATTGTTAGTTTACTGCATTCCTTGTATGTCCTGGATAGCTGTTGTGATCAATGAATGCCTCTAACTGTGTTTACTACACGGTCACATACTCCAGGAATGCATTCTGCAAACTTTACCAAATTCCATAACAGTCACGTGAATATCACATCATTTATCTCTATAAACAAAGGTACATAACTATATTGGATACAATAGTATACGATGTTACGTAGAGAAATTACTGTAAAACTGAGTTAAATTATAGTAATTTCTATATGGAATTCGCCGTTGCACTCCATATTTTTGCCGAAGACACCCATGGCGTTTTGGGAAAACTGATCTCACAAACTGCTGAGGGATGTGGCCAGAAACAACAGATATCTCTGACCTCGTGATAGTACTGTGTGACCTACTTTCAGTGCTGATAGTGCGTCCTTCGGTTGTCCTCACGAGGAAATTCGCTTAAGACGCTCGCGCGCCCTGGGACTAAATGTGAGTCAGTTTCACAGTTCGAGTCTGCTCTTGCTGTGTTTTACCATTATTTTATAAACAAATCTATTAATATAAATACGTAGTTATTTTAGTAATAGATTTGATTTAACTCGCAGGACCCTGAAACTTAAAAAATAAATGTTGGATAACCAAATCAAGAGTAGAATATACGATCATAAATAATAATAATTGATAGCTAATATTACAATATTAGTACATATTATTTGCAAGTGCTGTAACAACATTTTTTCACTTTTCATTTATTCAACTTGGATTTAAAACGACCTTTGAACATTCAACAAGGTCACATCACAAATGCACATTTTTATAAATATTTAATTTGGTTGTGGTATTTTAACCCACGTAAATTTCAAACAATTAATGAGATGGAATAGAATATAAAAAACTATCTGTCCCAGCCAGGAATCGAACCTGGATCTCCTGCTATCCGGGCCGGTGTACTTGCCTGGGCTGGCAAGCACGCCGGCCCGGATAGCAGGAGATCCAGGTTCGATTCCTGGCTGGGACAGATAGTTTTTTATATTCTATTCCCTCTCATTAATTGTTTGATATGCACATTTTTATTTTATTTATTTATTTATTTTATTTTTTGCAGCTGAGAGCTTTATAAATCTATGGTCTCATTTTAGTAAGAGCCCACGAAATTTCATTATGAATGTCGAAGAACAAGACTGACCTTTGAACACTATTCACACTTTGAGCAGATTTTCCAGGGGGAAATCAAGATGTTAACATTGTTAATGGAATGGATACTAAATGTATTCATGTATTCGCATTTGTACCATGATCTGACTTTTGAAAAATAAATTTTAACAGATCTTCACCGACCCAACATCAGAAATTTTGTGTGTCTGTTTATATAAATATATATATTTCTGCACTATTGCGAGTGTTGTTTTTTATTAAATGATGAAAGCAAATTCGATGTTTTTAATTATTTTTGCAAATGAATTCGTTATTAGCAGAAACCCTTCAATCGAGGGGGGAGGGGGTTTAAATGTAGAAGAAAATTTAAAATCTTAAATATCTTTGTATATTTGCGTTACGGTAAGGATATAGTACGAAATAGGTGCAAAATGCAATTTTATAGCACTTCTTCTTCATAACATTCTTCTAAAATACACATATTAATTAAGATATTTAAAGTCTGATTTCGAGTGTTGTGCGAAACCTCAAATTTTTGATATATATAAATCCAATTCGGTACTTAGGTTTTTTTTTGTTTTCTTCCAAATGAATATATTTTTTATTGAAATCAAATGTGGCGGATGAAAAATCAAGAGAGAAAAATCAAAATTATAATAGTGTTTTTTTTTTTTAAAGTTATAAAATATTCAACATAATAGGTACAAAATCTATTGTTTTAAAATTTATGTTCTATAACACTTAAAAATATATTTATTTTTTTTTTAAGTAAGATATTTATGAAGGTAAATACGATGGTGAAGTACTTCCCCCACTTTTTCTTCCCGGTCAGTCTAGAGCCAGGTTTAGTACTCTCTCCTTGTATGGTCATTGCTCCCTCCGTCTTATAAGAATATATTCCGTCATCTTCCCTCATCCGCCTCTGTTGAAAGCCGGGAAATCTGCTAGAGATAACTCAACAAGTCCTTCGCGACAGTCTCTCAGTCTCCCTTTAAGAAGTAGCTCCTGTATGTCCTGTCGACTCCATCGCCTCTGGCCAGTATACCAATCTCTGAGTCCGGGAGGAGCACTAAGTACAAGGCTACTCCTTGGATTGCTCGCAGGACTCCCATGGAAGCCACCGCAGGTAGGAGAGGGGAAGTAAGATCTAGCTGGAGATGCGGTGAAAGTACTCGTCTGTTGCGCACCACTACAGGCACTCCTGAGGAGATATAGGTCCTGTTTTGCGGTGTGCGTCGAACTAGTCCTCCATGTCTGCTGGAATGCCTCCAAGAAGTTTTAGGATAACTCTGCCCCGGTCAGTTCTGACTCGATGAGATATGATTTGTGTGAGCTTGATGGATGGATCTGATTCAGACACCGGAATCACGAGTCTCTATTGGACCTTATCGATATATTGAAGTCTTTACAGTACCATGGGTGCTTACAGAAAGTCAGCATCCTACAAGTAGCGCACTTTCTCTGATTCCAGCAGTTAAAAAGAGAGGACATTAGAAATAAATAAAAGTACCACTGTACAGATTTAGCTAACCATTATTCAATCTACTGAATGAAAGATATGATAAATTGTTTTAGACTTTAAGAAAAAAAAATACTGATTATTTCAATAATTTGTCTCAAGTTTATTAAAATTAATTACTTTTTATCTAGATTAAAAGATTATACCTCACTTCTCTCTCAATCCCTAAACTTGGTCGTCAATAGATGTTCAGTACGCAATAATGTGTTTTATTGAGGACTGAAAATTGTATTTCTTTCTTTAATCTTTAATTTATGGAAGGGCTTAATAACCCAGAGAATATAAAATAAAAAAATATAAAATCTTATGAGTTTTAGGTAGGTTATACTTGTTCCAAAAATGGCGGCATCAGAGCGCCGTGTTGTTAATATATTCTATAGTTTCCATACACTTTTAAACAGTTTCTGAATAATATCCAGTACCCTTTTTCATACGGTAATGTTCCAAGGTGTTACTGAACTACTTTGGAATATAGTAGAAACTTTGAGAAAAAAATTGATTGGTTTTTGACTGTTTTCATCAACATAATTATTGCTTGCATTGAAGGAATTATTTTCACTTATTCTTCAGTAAAATTTGACATAATAAACAGCCTAAGCAGGACTTTATATGGATATCAAATTTCGAAAATTCGAAAACTAATTTAAGGTTTGATCCAAAAAATACAAAAAAAAAAAAAAAATGTATTTTTTGAATTATCTGCCAACTTACATTGGCTTACATTGTGAGCCATCTTCAGGGCTGTTGAAATACAATGTCATATGAATAAAAAAATAAAAAATTAAACAATGCACATTTTTAAGAAGAAGAAGAAAATAAACTTTATTCTGGGACTAATTAAGTCCCCTTGAATAACTTAAAGTGAATTTTACATAAGTCCTTTTCTGGCTCAAAAAATATACATTATTATAAATGAATAAAACAAAAATTATTTATAAAAGAAGTAGTTAAAATTAAACAAAAATAACATTTCCTCGAGGCTGATGAGTTAATAATCTATAACAATATGACTGGAGAAAAAACCCCATATTCTGGGTTATTAAGCCCATATTTATTACATAGAATTGCCATAACTAAATGTAATTTTTTATCAAAAGTATGAAGAATATGTAGAAAAATTCAAAATACAAAAACTAAATACAAAATAAATTTATATATAATTCACCAAATCTAGTACATTTTGTACTTTCAATTATTATTTAAGGGCATTTGGAAACTGAATCAAAATAAAGAAGGGCATTTTGATATGGTGCATCTGTCCTTGAAGTTCCTGGAGTTTTAGTATCTTTTGTCTAGGGTTTAGTAGTTTTCATTCATGGTTTTGTAGGCACAATTCCATCTTGATAATTTTCCGGGTTTCGAACCAACCTGTCGTTTGATATTACCAAAAATAATGACTCGTAATTTGTGAAGACCTCCATAGCAGATGAAGCCTCTGTGCTTGTTTGCCTCAGGTGGAGCTGTGTCCAGGATAAGCCAGGAGTATAGTTCTTCCAGCTCGCTGGAACTGAACGACCTTGGCGGAGTCAGTGGGACTCCCTTCTTGTCGCGTCATCGCATCCTCCTGGAATCGAGCTACTGACCCCTTGATCTCCACCTGCTCTTGGATATCTTCTGTTCCCCCAGGATCTGACTCTTTCCTGCAAGAGTTGGTCCATCCGTTCATTTTCTAACTTTTCCCTGTATCTAATGGATAATATTTTCTTTCTATTTTGTCAAAGTTAAATGCAGCCAACATGGCAGCCAAAATCGCTGTGATTACAAATTTACCTGACATTTTGTAAAGTTATTGTATTAAGTCTTTCATGCAGGAATGAACCTAAAACGATTTGATTTTTCATTTACTGATGTACATTGACAGAGTAAATGTTTAATTTATTTTAACATCACCAAATGACAAGGAAGAAATTATTAATGGAATAGTTAAACAGTTAATTTTTTTTCTTATTATCCTTAGTCTTCTAAGTAAATTTCAGCTTTGAGTGCAATGCAAGTGGTGAAAAATTCGCTGTTTTAGAAAAATTTTCTGTCTTCTATTGTTTTGACTAAAAAAAAACAACAAAAAATAAATAAATAAAAAAAAGAAAAATTAAAAATTCAGGCTTACTTTAGAATATTTAACGGTTAATAATTCTTAAACCAAATAAAAAATACAATTCTACATAATGTAGCATTTTATAGTATATCAGTGGATGTTTTTTTGTTGGGATTCGGTAAAGGTTGATCCAAACAAAAAAATACAATTTAAGAATAGTACATTTTTATTACCTGCCAGCGTTTCAGCTTGCATTGTAAGCCATCTTCAGGGCTATCATGTTGGCAAGAGGGAACGTCGTGCCTCCTGGGTCAAATGTTCATGACTCAAGTCGACAGATGATAAAAAATAGACATTTTTTTTTTTTAATTGTATTTTTCTGATCAACCTTGACTGTACCCAAACAAAAAACATCTACTGACAATCTCATCGGTCAAAAACTCTATTTAAATATATAGTATATCGAACCAGTCGGGGTAAATCTTTTATGTAAACCTTTTCTGAAGCATAAGAGTGTCAAAGAAGCGAAATGTAATAATTTTTTTGCTTTTTGCTTTGTAATAAAATTAACAACAAAAAACATAATTATGAGAAGAATTAAGGAGATTAGCTGTACTCATAAACGAAGTACTAATTTTAAAAAAGTAGTTGATTTTAGTTAGTAGATCCAAAAAAATACAAATTAAAAAAAGTGTATTTCAAAAAAAGACTATCTGCCAACGTTTCGGCTTACATTGTAATGTTGAGTGATTGTAAAATGTTTGAATAAGTTGAAGAAATTTGTTTTATGTCCGTTCTGTCGTTAACTGGATAGTGTTGTAAGTTAATGTGAACGGTTTCAGACAAAATACACTTTCTTAAAATTTGTATTTTTTGGATCTACCTTGACCGAACCCCAACTAAAATCATCTAAGAAATACTACTTCGTTCCCTTCAAGTGAATAAAGCTACATTTAAGATCTCTGTGCTACACGTAAACGAGACACAATAAAAGGCATGTTGTCCATCTTACTCAGGACCTGTTCACTCCAGCCGAGTCCAGATAACCCGTTCTCTCTGATTCACAGTTCACTGACTCGATTCTCTCTTCTGCCCAGCTAGACTACAATCAAGCCTCCATATTTCAGTTCCAAGCGCTTCTCTTGTAAAGTTCCTCCATCGTCTACCTCATTCACCCGTCTCTCTCTCACATCTTTCACGTTATCATCCACTTGTCATCTTGATGACGCTGGTGGTAGTCTCTATCCCGGAAAATGATGTGTAGTCAGCACTGATAAGCCACGACACAGGATGAGGTTTGATATACTAGCTCCTGTAGAAGATTTTTTTTATTCCAACTCGCTCTCTGTTCCTTCCCCATATAATTTGTTGACAATTATATTCTTGAAAGTTTATTAAAGGAAATTTGCTCCACTCAAGCTGTTCTTTTTAATTGGGAACTATTTTTGTTGGAAATATGTATGATAATTTGTTTTGTTTCTGAATTTTGAATTTAAATAATATTTTTGTATAATTTTATTGTGTAATTTTTAGAGAAATTGTTCTTTATAATATATAAATTGCTGTGGTACCCTTAAATTTTCGAGGGTGGAGGCTATGGATTTACCTGAAAACTGTCAGGAATCCACCCCCCATACCTTGGTGTTCCTTCCTCCTGCTATTTTCTCATAGCCTTCCCCCACCTGTCACCAATATACTCCCCTAGCCCCTTTAATCTACAAACCCCTGATTTTTTATATTTATAAATCTATTCCCCCTTACCCTTGAGAATTATTAAGACCAAAGTTGCAAAACTGTCCATAATCCGTTTCATTGTTCAGAGTAGAACCCTTTAAGACCTAAATAGGCTACATATACATATANAAATGGCAAGATGACTGGAGCAATATGCGACTGGGTGAAAAGCTCCGTGAGATAAAGGAGTACGTAGGAAAATGGAGTAGCAGTAGTCGGAATTCTAGACGGGAGGAAGTCATTTTGACGAGACTGCGGATTGGACATTGTCGTTTGACTCACGGACATTTGATGGCTAGGGAACCACCGGTGACGTGTAATTCATGTGGGGTGAGTCTAACAGTAAAACACATCTTCACCGAATGCAGGGCATACATTGGTGAGAGAGTTCAGCTCAATTTACCTACGGATTTAAGGGAACTGCTGGGTAATAACACTAAACATATTAATGAAATAATAAAATTCTTAGAAAAAACGAAATTAAAACGATCAATATAAAATGTATATGTGTGTGTGTGTGTGTGTGTGTGTGTGTGTGTGTGTGTGTGTGTGTGTGTGTGTGGGTGTGTGGGTGTGGGTGTGGGTGTGTGTGGGTGTACACACATAATATCATAAAAACATCGTATTCAAGTGTGTGTGTGTATAAGAGTGCAAGAGGCAAATATAGGTCTCTGAGTTCTGGCCAATAGCAAACGAATATATAAGGCAGCTATTGATCTCCCTGGTCTATAATGCTAACGGAAATATATTGTATGTACATCTGCTTGTGAGTATATGTATATATATATATTTGTCCGTGTGTAAATGATTATTTAATGTAATAATATTCATTGTAGTCGTTTGACATCATAAATGTGAAGAAATATGAATCAGACAATCGTTTTAGTATATTTATTTGTTTACTTTATTTTTCTGGATGATGCTTTAAAAATGTCTTTAAATAATATCCCTTTCAAACAACAGGTTTCTGTACGCTTTTCTTTGTAAGGGAAAATTGATATGTTTCCCTGTATCT